>NQII01000066.1:1127657-1159134 GCA_002778355.1 Clitarchus hookeri | reverse complement strand
CCCCTTCCATCTCTCGTTCAGATTACATCTCCGGGCTGCTGTCTCGTCCTGCAGATTGGTTGTGGTCTCCCGTGGTACTGCCTCGCCGCGCTGAGGTTTGCTGGGGTTTGACTCTCTGCCGATTTATCTCCACTTTCTCCGCGTCCATTTCTCGCCTTCCTTCGCCTCTTCGCTCGCCTGGCTTCACTCGTCCGTCTTTGTTCTCGCTTCTTCGCCTGTCTGCTTCACACATCTATTCCCGCGCGCGCAACAGTTTCGGCCTCCTTTATCTCCCGTTCGCGTTGCTTCACACTCATTGATGTTTGCTTCTTCTCGCGTTGTCTTCTTCACATGGGTATCCCCGCGCACGCCAAGTTTCTGCGGCGCTCAGGCTGCCTTTTAAACTCCTGGCGCAATTGCTTGTGTTCGCTATAGCTTATTTATCTTTGGGCACTTCCTACGCGATAACACTGGGTTTATTTCGCATCTTGCTTTTACCCCTATCTCACAGTCTCTGTACCATACAGTGAAACTATTTTCCTGCCCTTTCCCTGCCGCTCATCCGAGTGGTCTTACGGCGGGTGGAAATACTGCGTCACTATTCACCATTCAGGGAATTAGTAACTTACTTTTTCCTACTTTTTCTTTCACCATGATCCGGTTACTGTAATATGTCTGCGCGGTTTGTTTACCTGCCTGCCTGACCCCACATACCTTCCCACTCAGTGAAAGTGACCTCCTTTCCTCGCTGAACTCTCTTCGCTACTACGTCTTTCGCCCGCTCCTGGCTCCTTTTCCGCTCCCGTTCGCTAATTTCTGCCTTGCTAATTTCCGCACCTTGCTTCGTCTCTCGCTCCCTCGTTCTCCCTTCGGTCTCTTCGATACTTCGCTAATCTCGCCAGCCCATACTTTCTCGCCTCTCTCGTCATCTCTCGTGCTCGCCATTTATTGCATGCCATTCAGTGGGCTGTGGCCTACTGGTTTCGCTAATCTCCCTTGGTTCTCCCACCTTACTCTCTCGAACTTGCTCCTCCCGCTTGTCCTCGTTAATTCCTCGGCTGCCTGCTTCGGTAATTGGGACTCGTAATGTCATGTTGTGAACTGGACGCCACAGGGTGTTTCGATAGACTCCGTGAAGTCTGGGTTTAGCCTGACTAGCTCGTTAAGGGTGTCCCACTTTTCTCGGGTTTAGTCTGGTTCTTGTTACAGTCTATACAGACTTAACTATGCCTTAATATGCCCTGTCATGCCTTAACATGCCCCACATTGGGCGCCAAATTGACACGTCACAGTCTGCTCTCCACTCTGTATGTGATCTACAGGATGATGGAGCGCTAGATCGCTTGGTCAACCTTATTGCGTAGCGAACTGACACATACTCAGGGGTGAAATCAGGCGGCTAATAAACACTTCGACTTCGGATTCGGTTAGCTAAAATAGTTATTTATTGCATCATTACGTCACTCATTATAGAGGTATGGTACACTGCACTCTTGGGTTCCATTTCCTGCACCCTTCCCTTACCCGTCGGAGGCTTACAGGTCAGAGTTTTAGTTTATAAACGTCGGGGAAAAGTGGTTGGATTTGGAGGTGCGGTTACTTAACTGAGCTGCTACTGTGTGCTGGCTTCATCCCGGCATCCCGGGAAGTCTTGTTGAGGCGTCTCTCTCTGCGACTTCAGCGTTCGTCCCGCGATGTCTGGCGCGACCCCCGCGTCTCTGGAGTCCTCCGGATTGACTCCCTGGCCATCCAACTGAGCCGCACCCCTGGCGCTGACCCCCGCGTCGCTTGAGTCTCCTGGATTGACTGATTTCTCCACTACCCTGCTGGACTATATCTCGAGGAATTCCCTACGTCATTGGCGACCCAACTTACGTCAAACTTCGGCGTGCGTCGATCAGGTGAAGTAAGCCTCACACGCTGACGAGTGCCTCTCTCTCTGTCACCTAGCACGTGCGTCATTGGAAGGAACTATTCGGGTGACGTCGGTATGAGCATTTGACGCACGTTCTGGCATGTTGTGAAATCGTCGCTGTCTTCTTTGCTGGACGCGTCATGCGTCAAGCCATTTTAATGTTGAATTAAATAATATTTAGTGTTTAACTAAAATATTGTTTAACTGCTATTGTCCATTCATACTGCAATAGAAACTACTGAAACATTATTTTATCACAGAGCGATTGCATGCTATTTGCAATTCAAATATGTCCACATGTTACACTGTGAAAATTAAAGAAATTTAAATGTCTAATACAATAATGCAGTAAATATATTGCAAGTTCTCTAGAAGTTACCCAATTAAAGCTTGTAATTTGAATTTGTTATAAATAACCTCCCCCCTCCCCAAACCATTTGGACAACTGCCCCAAGATAAGACACCGACTTTGCTACCAAAAGCCCAACAGCTTGTCATTCTAAAGCACATATTTCACCTTATAGCCACACAATGAAAGTATAGTATATTTCTGGCACAAAGCACACAGAAATCCCATCGTATATTACAGTACATAGCATCAGTTTACAATGGAACATTATTTATAAAAACCAATGAACAAATTTTCTCAAAAATAAATAGTGGAACCATAAGTTACAAAAGGTTACTGGTCAACATGATTTTTAACTGAATAGCGACCCTAGTCCAGTTTTTTTATGCTAAATTCAAATATGTAATCAGATTTCTTCCATCAGGCATAGTTTTCTTGTGACAGTAATTTTCGCGTAATATATTTCTGTAAGACGCTACTCGCTCCCTGTGAGATACAGGGTGGGTTCTTGGACCTCAACACCAGCCAGATGAGTGGCAATTGTTCATAGACTCATCGAAAGTTAGTTTGCAGGCTGTACTATTGCATAATGGGAATGAATTACCATCAATACCTGTCGTGTATGCCAGTGCACGACAATATCTGTGGAATATCTGTGGTAATTTGAAGGTCATAGCTTTATTGTTAAGTTTGCAACTTGGATACACGAAATTCTGCTGTTTTTTGTGTGAATGGGAAAGCAGGGATAGGAAGTCTCACTACATAAAGAAACAGTGGCCTAAACGTGAATCTCTTATTCCTGGGCATAAAAATGTAACAAATACCCCATTAGTGGATCCCGAAAAGGTGTATTTACCTCCCCTGCATATAAAACTGGGGCTTATAAAAAGTTTTGTAAAAGCAATGGATAAAAGTTCTGCTGCATTTATGTATCTGAAATCTAAATTTCCTAAAATAAGTTATGCAAAATTGAAGGAAGGAATATTTATAGGGCTGCAAATAAGATCACTAATATCGGATGATGAACATTTTGAGGTAGTGAGTGATCTTCTGACGTCGCACAAAGGAATGGACTGCGACATGTCTTTGAAAATTCACTTCTTGGACTCTCACCTAGACTTCTTCCCTGAAAATCTTGGGGCTATCTGTGATGAACATGGTGAGCATTTTCATCATCAGATTTCTACTATGGAAAAGAGGTACCAAGGCAAATGGAGTCCCAATATGCTGGCCGACTACTGCTGGACCATGAAGAGAGACAGACATCCCGAACGAAAAATATGGCCGAAAATCATCATATAAAACTTTTTAGGTAAGCGCAAATTAGCCGTATATTTACTATTTAGTGNTTCTCCACTACCCTGCTGGACTATATCTCGAGGAATTCCCTACGTCATTGGCGACCCGACTTACGTCAAACTTCGGTGTGCGTCGATCAGGTGAAGTAAGCCTCACACGCTGACGAGTGCCTCTCTCTCTGTCACCTAGCACGTGCGTCATTGGAAGGAACTATTCGGGTGACGTCGGTATGAGCATTTGACGGACGTTCTGGCTGGTTGTGAAATCGTCGCTGTCTTTTTTGCTGGACGCGTCATGCGTCAAGCCATTTTAATGTTGAATTAAATAATATTTAGTGTTTAACTAAAATATTGTTNTTTGCTGGACGCGTCATGCGTCAAGCCATTTTAATGTTGAATTAAATAATATTTAGTGTTTAACTAAAATATTGTTTAACTGCTATTGTCCATTCATACTGCAATAGAAACTACTGAAACATTATTTTATCACAGAGCGATTGCATGCTATTTGCAATTCAAATATGTCCACATGTTACACTGTGAAAATTAAAGAAATTTAAATGTCTAATACAATAATGCAGTAAATATATTGCAAGTTCTCTAGAAGTTACCCAATTAAAGCTTGTAATTTGAATTTGTTATAAATAACCTCCCCCCTCCCCAAACCATTTGGACAACTGCCCCAAGATAAGACACCGACTTTGCTACCAAAAGCCCAACAGCTTGTCATTCTAAAGCACATATTTCACCTTATAGNCCCCAAGATAAGACACCGACTTTGCTACCAAAAGCCCAACAGCTTGTCATTCTAAAGCACATATTTCACCTTATAGTCACACAATGAAAGTATAGTATATTTCTGGCACAAAGCACACAGAAATCCCAACGTATATTACAGTACATAGCATCAGTTTACAATGGAACATTATTTATAAAAACCAATGAACAAATTTTCTCAAAAATAAATAGTAGAACCATAAGTTACAAAAGGTCACTGGTCAACATGATTTTTAACTGAATAGCGACCCTAGTCCAGTTTTTTATGCTAAATTCAAATATGTAATCAGATTTCTTCCATCAGGCATAGTTTTCTTGTGACAGTAATTTTCGCGTAATATATTTCTGTAAGACGCTACTCGCTCCCTGTGAGATACAGGGTGGGTTCTTGGACCTCAACACCAGCCAGATGAGTGGCGATTGTTCATAGACTCATCGAAAGTTAGTTTGCAGGCTGTACTACTGCATAATGGGAATGAATTACCATCAATACCTGTCGTGTATGCCAGTGCACGACAATATCTGTGGAATATCTGTGGTAATTTGAAGGTCATAGCTTTATTGTTAAGTTTGCAACTTGGATACACGAAATTCTGCTGTTTTTTGTGTGAATGGGAAAGCAGGGATAGGAAGTCTCACTACATAAAGAAACAGTGGCCTAAACGTGAATCTCTTATTCCTGGGCATAAAAATGTAACAAATACCCCATTAGTGGGTCTCGAAAAGGTGTATTTACCTCCCCTGCATATAAAACTGGGGCTTATAAAAAGTTTTGTAAAAGCAATGGATAAAAGTTCTGCTGCATTTATGTATCTGAAATCTAAATTTCCTAAAATAAGTTATGCAAAATTGAAGGAAGGAATATTTATAGGGCTGCAAATAAGATCACTAATATCGGATGATGAACATTTTGAGGTAGTGAGTGATCTTCTGACGTCGCACAAAGGAATGGACTGCGACATGTCTTTGAAAATTCACTTCTTGGACTATCACCTAGACTTCTTCCCTGAAAATCTTGGGGCTATCTGTGATGAACATGGTGAGCATTTTCATCAGCAGATTTCTACTATGGAAAAGAGGTACCAGGGCAAATGGAGTTCCAACATGCTGGCCGACTACTGCTGGACCATGAAGAGAGACATCCCGAAAGAAAAATATGGCCGAAAATCATCATATAAAACTTTTTAGGTAAGCGCAAATTAGCCGTATATTTACTATTTAGTGTTTCGTACGTACTAATTCTTTTAAAACTTTAAACACGTGCCACAAAAAAACCCTGCCTGATGGAAAAAATCTGAGAACATATTTGAACTCAGCATGGTAAAGATCGATAGATTTTGTTTATTTAGTCCTTGTGAAAGAAAAAACTTTTTTTTTTGTTGACCAGTGTTATCTATTATATTTTCACTACATACCATTTAGGTTTTTACTAAATTCCACTTTTTTCCTTGTAGATAAATCTTGTAATATAAGTTAAGGATGGTCCAAAAACCTAACTCTGAATTTAATACAAATGAAAAGTATACCATACTGATTTTAACAGCATACATATATTTTTCAGGAACCCAAAATGAGTTCTACATATGTATAATAAGTACTTCTCACACGAGTGAAAATGGTACATTATATGTAATGTAAATATAGCAAATAGAAATGATAATTATTTCACATACAAAATAAATTAACTTTTTCGAATAAATACCCTTCCAATTATTTTATAAATCTTTTACCTTAAGCCAAATTAACACACTTATTTGTAAACAATAACAAATTTGCAGCCACCATATAATTTCAAAGTTGGTGACTTTTTAACACTGTTTTCAAAACTGGTAGCAAATCCCTTATACATACATGTACAAAAATTAAGAATAATAGGAGCTGGTGCATTTCCAGTGACAACAGAAACAACATACATTATCAGTTAGTTCAAGGGCACATCTGAACACATTCATACATTATCAGTTAGTTCAAGGGCACATCTGAACACATTCATACATTATCAGTTAGTTCGAGGGCACATCTGAACACATTCATACAGATTTTTACAAACTTGAAAACACAAGTCCAGTCGGCAATAATAGACCAATGTCCAACACAACAAATATCAACACACCACTGTGGAGTAATGTGGTAGAGTCAACATGACATACAGTCACCCTGAACAGTGACACATGCAGTACAACAGTGCCGAGCAGTTTTGGGGTATGGAGTCCCATACCAGCACTGAAGTCACTTGAAGCTCCTGGATGGCCGTGGAGGTACCCCCCTGCCCTGCCATATGGTACTTGAAAGCATTACAGGCATAATCCATATAGTCAATTCACAGTTTCTTGGGATGTTTCGAAACAAACCTTTGAAAAATCACCCTAGGAGTAATGTGCCAACCTGTTTTTTAAACAACTTGTATACCACAAATATGTCACACTGTGATTAACTTTAAAGTATTGTATTCTTGAATAAATGAAACATTAACATAGTATCTTCTATAATTTGTAATATTTACTTCGTAGCAAATACTAATTTAAAACTGTGAGAGCAGCAACTTATTGGCAATGGCTAGTACGAAATAGTTCAAAGTTGAAATATTGTTTTAACAAAGTTTTTTGGTATGCTATTTGAAAATTAAATGCTGCCTATTGATATATTCAAATTTTTAGGTAGCACTGAAGGAAACATATTTCATTGTTACAATTAAAAATATCAGCGCAAATGACGGTGCTTAGGCCTTAGTGACATGGTGTTTTTTTTTTATCTGAGGAAGAAACTTGAATAGGCGGAGTGAAGCTTGTCACTTTCTCTCTTTCTGTCTCTTGGGAAGTTTCACACTGCTAGTAGTAGCAGGAAAATTATACATGTTTTCAATTTTAACATATATCATTTTTATTACAGCCAAAATAATGTTTTTTGAATTTGTAATTTACAACTGAAGCTAGATTTTTTTTTTTGCATACTTATTACAATACATTTAGATGTGATGACAGGACGGTTACAAAAACAAAGTTGGCAGAAGTGGCGACTGGAGATATGACATGGCGTATTGCTGAATGAGGCATTAATTTCTCTTCTTGTGAAACATACTTAAAATTACCACATCAAGTTTGTACACAATGTGTTTTTTAAACCCACCTACGCAAGTTACAATGTTGTGATAAATCTGTTTTTCCACGCCAGGAATAAATATACCTTAACGTGCGTCGTGACCGCTGTGTGTGAAAGAGTATTGTCGCCATTACGTTATGCTGAACCAGTGTGTGTGATTGCAAATATTGGACGTGTGAAATTTATACGTTTTAACTGTGAACTGTTTTTTTATGAAGAAATTAATTATTTTGAAAGTCACGTCTCTTTATTTATCACACCGTTGTAACTTTACCCTAGGTGTTTGAACACAATTGTGTAATGTGCTTACATTTCTGTGATTTGAATGTTTGCCACAATCCTAACAAAATACTAAGTCCCGCAAGATAAATTAAAATAAACAATGAAATAAACCTGGAAAACAGTAAGTACCAATACATACACATATGAGCAGAATAAGGGTTACGGTAGGCCTATTTGTGTTCATGTTCAGCACTGTATTTTAAGTTTGTCACTGTTACGTACAAAAATAAGCGACATTAGTTGTGCGCTTGAATTTACTGTGTCTTTTCGTTTCGTTGAACTGGTTGTTCCTTCATTTTAATATTTATTCCAACTGAGGCCGTCCTTTTAACGAAAATCCTAACACATATCAATAACAAGAGGTTATATACTGTAGTTCTTTCCCCTGCAGTTTGTAACAGGGTTNATATATCATTTTTATTACAGCCAAAATAATGTTTTTTGAATTTGTAATTTACAACTGAAGCTAGATTTTTTTTTTTTGCATACTTATTACAATACATTTAGATGTGATGACAGGACGGTTACAAAAACAAACTTGGCAGAAGTGGCGACTGGAGATATGACATGGCGTATTGCTGAATGAGGCATTAATTTCTCTTCTTGTGAAACATACTTAAAATTACCGCATCAAGTTTGTACACAATGTGTTTTTTAAACCCACCTACGCAAGTTACAATGTTGTGATAAATCTGTTTTTCCACGCCAGGAATAAATATACCTTAACGTGCGTCGTGACAGCTGTGTGTGAAAGAGTATTGTCGCCATTACGTTATGCTGAACCAGTGTGTGTGATTGCAAATATTGGACGTGTGAAATTTATACGTTTTAACTGTGAACTGTTTTTTTATGAAGAAATTAATTATTTTGAAAGTCACGTCTCTTTATTTATCACACCGTTGTAACTCTACCCTAGGTGTTTGAACACAATTGTGTAATGTGCTTACATTTCTGTGATTTGAATGTTTGCCACAATCCTAACAAAATACTAAGTCCCGCAAGATAAATTAAAATAAACAATGAAATAAACCTGGAAAACAGTAAGTACCAATACATACACATATGAGCAGAATAAGGGTTACGGTAGGCCTATTTGTGTGCATGTTCAGCACTGTATTTTAAGTTTGTCACTGTTACGTACAAAAATAAGCAACATTAGTTGTGCGCTTGAATTTACTGTGTCTTTTCGTTTCGTTGAACTGGTTGTTCCTTCATTTTAATATTTATTCCAACTGAGGCCGTCCTTTTAACGAAAATCCTAACACATATCAATAACAAGAGGTTATATACTGTAGTTCTTTCCCCTGCAGTTTGTAACAGGGTTAAACACAGTCGTGGCAAAATATTAATGTCTATTACACAGTCATTAATATTTTGATCACTTGCTAGAAGTTCGATCTGCGGCACGTAGCCCATGACGTATGGGCCGTGACGAGGGTTGGTGAAGCCACGTGCATCTGTGGTAAATGTGTATCGTGAGTGGACGAATGGCACCATTGGGAATAACCATCTTGAAAATGCGAAGCTCCATGTGTCATTGATGTCTGAGGTGAACGTCGACTGCGACGTTGTGTCAAGTCCAACCGACATGCTACAGTGCAACAGTTCACCGTCCAAATAAACCAGGGCGCATCCAGACACGTGTCTACTACAAAAGTTCAACAAATCCTTCTGAGAAAGGGGCTCGGGAGTAGACGGAGGGTGACTGCACCCATGCTAACACGGGTCCATTGACGAAAACGACTCGAATTTGCTCGACAGTATGGTGACTGGACCACTGCTGATTGGCGACTAGTAGCCTTCTCCGTTGAGTCACATTTTCAGGTGCATAGAACGGATGAACGTAAGCATGTCCAACGAGAAACGTCAGAGAACCAACACCCTGCATCCATTGCTGGACAAACACAAGGCGGTGGGGGTAGTGTTCTGGTCTGCGGAATGTTCTCGTGGTATTCTCTAGGTCCCATCATCCGTGTGGAAGGCACCCTTGATCGATTTGGTTATGAATCCATCTTCGGCGATCACGTCCANTTCTAGGTCCCATCATCCGTGTGGAAGGCACCCTTGATCGATTTGGTTATGAATCCATCTTCGGCGATCACGTCCACCCGTCCATGATGATTGTGTTTCCTCGGGAGAATGGGATCTTCCATCACGATAATGCGCCTTACCACACGGCTAGAAGTGTCCGTATGTGGCTGGAAGAGCACAATCAAAATGTCAAAGTTCTTCCCTGGCCCCCAAACAGCCCCAATCTCAATCCAATTAAACATCTGTGGGACCACCTCGATCGTCGTGTTTGCCATCTGTCTCGTGTGCCATGCACCCTTCAACAGTTGTGGGATGCACTGCAGACAGCATGGCTCCCATGGAGACCTATCAGCACCTGACTGAGTCACTGCCAGCTCGTCTAGCTGCTGTCCGTGCTGCGAAGGGCGTTTACTCTGAATACTAGTAGGTAATCATAATAATGTGATTATACTTTGTATGTGCAATGTGCTATGTCGTGTATAACAAATATGTTAACAATGTAAAATAATAACCGAAAGAACTATCGTCAATACAGAAATTGTTTAAGTCATAAAGCTGACCTAAATATGATTATAGACCTAAATTGTGAACATTCGTACGAAATGGTTTTTGAAATATGATAAAATTCTTTGAACAGCTGAAATCAGTAAACAAAGCAGTTGACAGTTAAAACATAGAAGTCACATGGCAGTGTTTATGTTTACATGTAGCAGAAGAATATGTAATCTGTAACCAAAAGTAGAACTTTAGCAGGACTTCAGAAAAGTGTGAAGTAACCGTAAATGGCCTATATCAGAGATGTCTAACTAAAACTGGTGTGAGGGCTATTAAATGGTAAACAAAAGATTATAACAGGCTGCCTAATGAAAGAGAAAAAAGAGAGAGAGAAAGAGAGTTGGAATTTATATTGTTAAAATGTCATTATATTTTAAACTTACACAACTAAATATGGCACNAGAGAGAGAAAGAGAGTTGGAATTTATATTGTTAAAATGTCATTATATTTTAAACTTACACAACTAAATATGGCACTAAAATTATGCATGAAATAAAAACAAATGAAAAACAGGCACCATGCAGTCATGTAATTAGGAAAGCATAAGTACTACTAGAAGTCTGATTCTTGTTGGCTACCAAATGTTAAAAATCTGGTGAAAAATATTGGCATTGTTTGCTTTTTATTTTGTTTTGCTTGCTTTCCCAGAATTATGGCACCATGTCATTCTGAACTTCGAGNAGAGAGAGAAAGAGAGTTGGAATTTATATTGTTAAAATGTCATTATATTTTAAACTTACACAACTAAATATGGCACAAAAATTATGCATGAAATAAAAACAAATGAAAAACAGGCACCATGCAGTCATGTAATTAAGAAAGCATAAGTACTACTAGAAGTCTGATTCTTGTTGGCTACCAAATGTTAAAAATCTGGTGAAAAATCTTGGCATTGTTTGCTTTTTATTTTGTTTTGCTTGCTTTCCCAGAATTATGGCACCATGTCATTCTGAACTTCGAGNCTTGGCATTGTTTGCTTTTTATTTTGTTTTGCTTGCTTTCCCAGAATTATGGCACCATGTCATTCTGAACTTCGAGCCACCTGACACCATGATTATCAGTCAGAATCACAGATATAAGAGAAGGGCGTACTGTCGTACTGCTCCCCGGGCACCTCAACTTTTTATACTATATATCACCATAACAACAATAGTGTAATTATTTGGAACCTTTTGCTTTTCCGTGGCTGGGAGCAGTCCCTTCTCCCCCCTGCTGGCTCACGGCGCCCCAGGGCCTAATCTGCATTTACCTTTTATTTTGCACTCTGCATTTCTTTCTGCTTCGAGTAGCCACAGCCCTTAAGTGTGCACACTTACTTAAGTATCTTTGTACAGAGTCAACTTGTGAGTAAACATCATNCGAGTAGCCACAGCCCTTAAGTGTGCACACTTACTTAAGTATCTTTGTACAGAGTCAACTTGTGAGTAAACATCATGAACTGTTCTCCATGCTTTATTTCACGTTTCAGGTTACTTCACGACCTCTTAAGAGAGTTCAAACCCTAACAATTCATTCTGACCTTATTCATCACTATTCCACTGTCAATATGGCTGNAATTCATTCTGACCTTATTCATCACTATTCCACTGTCAATATGGCTGACATCGGGTGTAAGTACCATCAATTCATGGGCGTTGTCATGTGACCCAAACAGCCTCGTATTTAGTGGCGTAAGGAGTGAGTCTACACCCTCCTAGGTAGGATTTAGTCATCTAGAACAATCATCATTTTCAACATCATCATGTCAACAGGAATCTTCAGGAGAGAGCCACACTGTATANCAGTAGCAGCCAAGTGAAGGGATAGCGTTTTACGTGTTAAATGATTTTAGGCATGTCTCATCCACTTTTCATGATATTGCTTTCAAACAAAAACACTTTGTCCACCTTTTACCCAACCCCATTTCTACAAAAAAATTTTTGTAAAATTTTAGTTTCTTGAGAATTGTGGGAAAAGTAAAATGTATAGACTCAACAAAGAGACAAAAACTCGAACTTTTATTAATGTACTTCTACTTGCTCTCNTGGGAAAAGTAAAATGTATAGACTCAACAAAGAGACAAAAACTCGAACTTTTATTAATGTACTTCTACTTGCTCTCATGTAGCATGGTTCTTCTCTGCAAAGGGCACTAAGTCTTTTGTTTGAAAGTGATATTGTGAAAGTAGGCCAAGACATGTCTACAATCATTTAACATGTAAAACCTTATCCTTTTGCTCAGCTGGTCNTGGGAAAAGTAAAATGTATAGACTCAACAAAGAGACAAAAACTCGAACTTTTATTAATGTACTTCTACTTGCTCTCTTGTAGCATGGTTCTTCTCTGCAAAGGGCACTAAGTCTTTTGTTTGAAAGCGATATTGTGAAAGTAGGCCAAGACATGTCTACAATCATTTAACATGTAAAACCTTATCCTTTTGCTCAGCTGGTCNCGATATTGTGAAAGTAGGCCAAGACATGTCTACAATCATTTAACATGTAAAACCTTATCCTTTTGCTCAGCTGGTCCCACACTAGGCAGCCCCCTTAACACACCAGGAACCACTGTGGAAACAGAACCTGGACTTGGCCATAAATAGAACACAGGCCCATTGTTCCCTGATTCATATCCAATGTTCTCTGTACCAGGGTGACTGAGCAGTTTTATGGGCAGCAGTCAATAGGATGTATCTCGCAGGACTCGGGATGAGTACAGTAATACTTGATGCCAGCATTAGTATATATACACAGTTTATCTGGACATGTTCATCCCTGGGACTGCTCTCAGGTCTCTAGCAAGGTTGTCTGCTGGAATCCAACTCTCTCTCATCTGGCAGACAGGACTAAATAATTATCTTTCCAAGGCACTGGACTACTAAGAAAGTCCATTCTTGAATATCTGACTGAAATTTTCACCTCATCAATATCTCCACCACACCCTAGGAATGACACAGTGTAGCACATGCAGTGCTTGGGATACCATTATCTAAGTTTGGAGTTTGACCTGGCCTGTTTCAGTCACCCAATACTTCTGATTTAACATTATCGGTATGGATGCTTTACGTCATCAACAACTGAACGTGCATCAATTGCATGCCAATAACATGGACAATAACCACTCCATTCTGTTCCACCAATTGCAGCCCCTGATTGTGTTCACAGTGTGGTAAGTTTGTCTACATGGACACCCGTGCAGACAACTCGGAAACATAATATGGTACGTACTGTCTTAATGCTGCTACAAAGGATGTAGTTTGTCTTTTGCACTATATTTCATGATTATTTTTACACATGAGTGTATAATCTAGTGCTGATACAAATCCACATGGAACCAAGAATAATTAACTATAAGATAGGAATTTTAAACATGAAAAATCAGAACAGGAATTAAAGAATCTGCAGAATATTTTATTTACAGCAAAACACTTCACACAGCAGACACTCACCTCAATATTTAAAACCAAAAGGAAAACCAACTTAAAGCAACATACACTGATGCTAAATCTAATTAATAATAAAATGTTACACTCCTTAGAAAAAATTTAAATTTTATTTAATTAAAGAGAAAGCAAAGAATGAGACAACTAACCTTGAATATCTTATCAAGCTGGTCGTATGTATCCCTGACTCCAGGAAATGTCGGTACACCGGTGACCATTTCAATGAATATGCAGCCCACACCCCACATGTCGAGCGAAGTGGAGTAATCTGTGCTGCCGAGGAGAACATCAGGAGGACGATACCACAATGTAACCACTTCGTGGGAGTACGTGTGAGACGGCACAGACTTTGCTCTCGCCAGGCCTGAAATCATTTTCTTGCAAAACTCAGGAAATGACATAACAGCATTCTGTACACATTTCATAAAACTATTAGAAATTTTTTAAGTTGCATGAAATATTATGTGAATAAGCCAACACTAAAATACGTACATGGAAATGCTGTAACCAGAACACATTCAACTAGAAATGAACAGCATTCTGTGGTGGGCACTATATTAAATGTACAGCATGTTAACTTAACTCATGGTGAAAAGCAAGTCATCTGGTATATACACTGCATCACAATGTCAATGTAGGTTGAATTTATTAGAGATTCGTAAGTATATTTATTTAATATAAATATTCCTTAGGTGGGTGAAAACTATGTATATATAAAAATATCTCACGATTTTTTTTNGTATATTTATTTAATATAAATATTCCTTAGGTGGGTGAAAACTATGTATATATAAAAATATCTCACGATTTTTTTTAATAATACAATATGATAACATTACGTTATTTATAGACTTCTATCAACATGAGCATCAATACCGTGAACTTACCATCAGCAAAAATATTATTACCTATTGTTAAAGACGTGATAAATATGAAATTCGTATTGTAAAAATGGAGGTTAATAAAATCTTAGACACAGCCACATCATTTTATTATTGCTTCTGCAATTTATGTTTTAATAAAAATATTTAATAAAAATTCAAATTCTCACACAATTCCATGACCTNTATTTCTGCACTATTTATACTTTAAGCATAACATTTTATGGAGGTTAATAAAATCTTAGACACAGCCACATCATTTGATTATTGCTTCTGCAATTTATGTTTTAATAAAAATATTTAATAAAAATTCAAATTCTCACACAATTCCATGGCCTNGATTATTGCTTCTGCAATTTATGTTTTAATAAAAATATTTAATAAAAATTCAAATTCTCACACAATTCCATGGCCTCTATCGTAGTTGCAATAACAGTTATTATTGCAACCAATACTGTTTCACAGTACGTTAAATTAAGTGATACAGAAAACAGCTAAAGAAAAGGATCATGGGGCTTGCACATGGCATACTATGGACAGAATGTGCATAAGAGGTTAGAAGATCTGAACTTTGCAAATGACATACGCCTGCTCCCACTTTCTGCCCAAGATATATCAGAGCCTTATCTGTGGAGCCAAAAAATGCACATCAAAATCACAGAATTCAAACAGTAAGATAGCAGATGAAAATATGGGGTAAGTGGAGTCCTCCTTCAAAGGATGGCGGAACTACTGGAAACAGAGCAAACATAATAATAAAAGAAACAAGAGGACATGTGCATAGCTACATCCAATATGGAGATAAATATCTGAACATAACATCTCAGAACATCTGAATCAGAAAGTTAAACCTGTTGTTCGTTCCAGATGTGAAACTTGGAAAGTTTCATACGTGACAATAGTTAAATTACAAACTTTTGTCAATAAATATATCTGGGAAACAATGGATGCAAGATGACCAGAGACATAGAATGGCAAAATTAAAGTCAGTGTGAAAGCCAAAGAATAGAAAAAGAAATGGATAGACCACCCTTCGAAGAATGAAGATAGACATATAAAATAAAAGACAACTCCATGCGGGAACCGCTCATTGGTTCTCAAACTGTAGCCCACGGGCCACTGGTGGTCCATGGCTAGGTCCTATGTGGTCTGGAAAACTTTCTGAATATGCCCAGCCAGCAGGTATTACCACTGACATGAGACGCCGAGCTCTAAATATTAACAATTCTGTTTATTCAATTCTGTTTAATGTTGTGTTCAATTATTTACCATTTATTTTTGTGTTTTAAAACAGTATAAAATTTCAGAATTATTAATTTGTTTATCTATGAAGTTTCTACAATACATTAATATTAGTACATAAGTTTAATCAATGATAATTCATTTTAATGAGTTGTTAAATTATTACTTTCCTACATTTTGGTATTTGAACAGAAGAGGGGTAGAAGTGTTGGCAGGGTGATTGCTGCAAAGTGACAGTGATGGATTAAATTAGTTGTCACCCTTCGCACCACTGAGGAGTAACAGGAATTATTTGAGCAAAGTCCTGCTGTTACCTGAATGACATCCCACATCATACTTCCCCTAGCTACACAGCAAATGTATGCACACAACTCTGTACTGAGGAATAATTACAGAATGGTGTTTGTAGGATCACTTGACAAATTACAAGTATATGGTACCTACATGATAGCAGAGATCTTCTTTAATGGTAACACAATAATTTTCAGAATGTACTCATTACTTCCTCACAAATGATCCATGTATATATGAGTAAAAAAAGTACTTCTGGCAGCACAGTAACATTGGTCAGTAGAGCTCTATGTTTGCTTAATCCTTTAACACGTTCAGTGCTATTGTTCAAATGGTAACGTATCAGTGAGTGCTGTATGAGTCATATTTGCCCCATGCCTATGTTTCCTTCAGTGCTATANTGTTCAAATGGTAACGTATCAGTGAGTGCTGTATGAGTCATATTTGCCCCATGCCTATGTTTCCTTCAGTGCTATATGGATATTGTATCTTTTATATTTATTGCAATACCAGTTGACAAATTATTACATTTTTGACTCTGCTTTCTGAATACTTTTTTTTTTATGTATCAGTCTATTATTTACAGAGAGAGAGAACATGTTTTTGAGCATTTATTATATAATAAAAGTAATTTTTTTAATGTATATAAAAGCATTTACCTAATTTTTTTTATATATAATCTTTGTTTAGCATATATTGTTTTTAGTTTGATGTCATTCACAAATGAGATTTTGTGGAAAATTAACATTTAGATATAGACAACTTATTAAGGAGCATATTTTAATTTCTCATTTTTTATTGTAGGCAGAAATAGTTTGTTAAAAATTTGTAATCAAAGCAACTAAATACAAATCTGAATATTTAAACAAGTTAAAAATACTACAAATATGTTTATTATTCAAATATATTTTCAACAATTCAAATAATACAAACATACGGTAAAAATGTCAAATTATTTTTTAAAGCAGGCATGACAATACACTGTAAAAGTGTTTGTTATAATTCNGAACATACGGTAAAAATGTCAAATTATTTTTTAAAGCAGGCATGACAATACACTGTAAAAGTGTTTGTTATAATTCCAGTACAATTTTGGAATTTTTCATCCATACAGCTGCATGTTAATTTCATGATTGGCTTACCTTTCAACACCATTCCAATACAAAAACATAAAAATTTTCATAACATGTCACATTTACAATTTGTTATGCCATTTTAAAAATTTCTCAGTAAAAAAACAGGTGAAGCAATACACTGTAAAAATTAACTGGTAAAATGAATAAACACTTTTTGAAGTTTTTCACCCATACACCTATATGGTATATCATACCTTACCCCACCATTTCAATACACTGATGACATAGACGTTTTCAAAAACATGTCACATTTACGATTTGCCATTACTTTTTACAAAAATGTATTGTTGAAATTAGGTAATCAAATAAGTATTCATTTCTAGGTTTGAACAGATTATAAACACTACAAATTTTTTTTGCCCTTCAAAATATTTTCAGTCATTTTAAAATTAAACATACATGAAAATGTTAAATATTTAAAACAGCTGTAGCAATACATTGTAAAAATTAGTTTGCAAACTTCCTTAATAATTATGGAAAATTGAAACTCATACACCTGTAGTAATTTTGCAACACCTTACCATGCCAATCCAATATACAGAAATAAATGTTTTCAAAGTCATGTTCACATTTACTATTTACCATGCCATATGTCATTTACTATGCAGTTTACAAAATATATCTCATTTACATTGTTTTGGTAAACACTATTTTCATACAACACATTTATTTTTTCATTGTGTATTTTTATTCTTGAATGACTCCAATCTACTAATATATTTTTCACATATGGGTTGTATATGTGTTCAACTTTCCATATTTGTTTAGGAACTTTACCAAATAATTTTACATTGTAAATACAGACTTTGTTACACTTGGTATTTTTCGTTGAAACATGTCAGACAAAGGGCAGGTTTGTTTTCNTACATTGTAAATACAGACTTTGTTACACTTGGTATTTTTCGTTGAAACATGTCAGACAAAGGGCAGGTTTGTTTTCACAGTCCTCGCACATAGTGTGCACTAGTGATGCAACGAATATTCGCATTCGCGAATATTCGCATGTTTTTGAACATTCACATTCGCATTCGCATTCGCAAAAATGATGCCAATATNTACATTGTAAATACAGACTTTGTTACACTTGGTATTTTTCGTTGAAACATGTCAGACAAAGGGCAGGTTTGTTTTCGCAGTCCTCGCACATAGTGTGCACTAGTGATGCAACGAATATTCGCATTCGCATTCGCGAATATTCGCATTCGCGAATATTCGCATGTTTTTGAACATTCACATTCGCATTCGCAAAAATGATGCCAATATTTTGCGAATGTATTTGGCAATGAAAAATGTAAATGTTTAATTAATAATAATGCAACTGCTATGATTAAGACATTTTTATTTATTGACATATTTGTTATGTATAAGAGTGTATGTTAATGATATTTGGGAAACAGCCTTGTAGTTATTCACTAGATTACATAACAGAAACACGCATTTGATATTATTTTATTCTTATTTACCTAAGCCAAATCAACTTAAGGCAGGTAATTTCTTAAAACTTCTAAACTATATTATAACACAACTGTATAATCGAATACCATTGAACTGCTTTAACACAAAACAATGGAATAAGATATAACCCAACCTTTTTAATTATACAAATCAAATTTAAATGAGATCTTTTGTAAAAACACTTAACAATATGCCTTTATGCAACCTAAAGGGTATCTTATTCAAATATGTGAGATCTTTTAATGAACTAGTAATCATGTTTAATTGTAAATCAAATCGACTTCTTATGAATAAAGTTAAAAATATATTGTGAAGAAAAACAAACAATATAATAATCTTCTTTTCAATTAAAACAAATATGTTCTTAACATTTTGTTAATTTTAACTTTGGTACTAAAACTAACTCACTAATTATGTAATTTTTAAGATATCCATTAAACATTACTTCTTGAAATCGAAAAATAAAACTATGAAAAATTGTTTATATCTAAGCACAATTAAGTGAAACACTTATTAATTAAATAAGAGTAGAGGAATATTAAACTTCAGAAATAGAAGTTTTGATGCCTTTTCTCCTTGCAGCCTATTTCGGTGGGATGTGTAAAGAAGACCAGCCCCACTAAAGACCCTTTCGCTAGGCACACTAGTGGGTGGTGTTACTAAATATTGCCTGGCTATGGGAGAAATAATGCCATACTTCTTATTATTTACCGCCCACCATGTAAGTGGCTCTGCATCATTTTCCACACGTTTATCTAATAAATATTCATTGATGGTTTTTTTTATCAAAACTTCTATAGGGTTCGTACATTCATTTTCTTATTCTTCTTCACTTTCACTGGAATCCATCAGCAATTTCATGGTGTCTCTTAAAGATATAGATTTCTCTGTCAGACTGGCACTGGAACCAGATGTTTCAATCCGATGAGTAGTCATTCTGGCACGCTTAGGATTTGAACAAGACGATAGGCTTGATTCATCGTTTCCAATTGACTCTAATATATTTTTCACAACTTGATCCCTGGTTGAAGAATTTTTGAAAAATTCTAATTTGTATCTTGGGTCAATAAAAGTTGCCGTAGCAAACAATACGTCATTTTCCAAATGGGAAAATCTGCGACATAGTTCTCGTTTAAGAACTAAAATCGTATTCCCAACGCATTCGTCGGTCACATCAAATTCACCAATTATTTTTTCCAAAGTGGACAATAATGGAATTACTGAGGATACAGAAATATTGGCTGCACTTAGTTCTTTTGTAATTTCCTCAAAATATCTGAGTAAAGTTATTATTTTTTCCACAATAATCCACTCTTCGGAAGTTAGTTGTGAAATCTTGTTATTCTGGGAAGCATAAAGACACAACGAATCTTTGTTTTTCAAAATACGCTCTAACATATACAAGCTGCTATTCCATCTTGTAGCACACTTTTGTATGATTTTCAGCTTTGGCTGATCGATTCTTTCTTGTAGAGCAGCCAGTTCATCTTGAGCTACATTTAAGTGATGAAAATGTGTTGCCATCTTTTTACATTTTGCAATCACTGTTATAACGGAATCTTGTGCCTTAAGCCCTTCCTTGACAACCAGCTGAATTTGGTGTGACGAACAATCAATGTCTCTAATTAATAACAAGGAAATACCTTCTTTCATGTTTGTGCCACCATCTCTAACAATGCATTGCACTTTTTCTTTAGGTATTTCCCAATGCGACAACATGGTTTCAAGTTTTATAGCTATATTTTCACCAGTATGTCTGCCATCGTTAAATACCTTTGCGTTTAACACAATCATTTTTCTCTCAAAGTTTTTTGTTATACCATGACATGTAAGACTCAGCAAAGATATTCCTGAACAAGAATCAGACCAAATATCAGTGGTAAACGCCAATTTTTCAAATGACTTAATTAATCCCAAAATTTTATCTTTGACTTTGCCGTAGAAATTCTCACATATAAAAGAAGAAAAATGTTGTCGGCTTTTTATATTATACGACGAACAAAGATGGTTCAATAGTCTGACAAATCCAACACTTTCGACAAAACTAAAGGGTAAGTCCTCTAAAGCAATCATTTCACTTATGAAATTATCAATTTCCAAAGACTTGGCATTGTTGTTATCCCACTTTTTTGTTTTTTCGACGCAATCAGTCAAATACATCTGTTTCAGGTCGGTTTTCGTACATTGTCGCGAAGTGGAGGCCACAACACTTGTTGTAGAAGCATTTCGCTTTTCATTTTCCCTATTCTTTAAAGCATTATACTCGTTTTTATGCAAAGCTTCCAGGTGATTTCTCATAGCACTTGTTGTTCTTCCTTTGCGCTAGTATTGTTTATTACATATTTTGCATTTCAAATTTTCAGCATCACATATTGTAAAATAAGTCCAAACTTCGCTAACACACGACCGCATCATTTTGAAATATCACTTATCACTGTACAATTACAACAATAGAGTATTTACAAGTTAAAAACAAAACTTAAGTATGTTGACTCGACGCTGCCCCCACCTGCACTATACAGGGTGGTGGATAGCAGGGTACATAGTAATTTGTTACGGTGCTGGCTAACTGCACCTTGGGCTGCTGTAAGATGGGTGACACAAAGACATAACTGGGTTCGGTTTATTCACGCTTTACTTTTATTGTCCAAAGTTACAGTGATCTGTACATATATGAGACCTAGCCCCTTTTATATCTTCTCGGACGGTGGAATCTAGCTATCCCTCGATGCTGGTGGCTGGCGTTGTCGTGCTGTCTCGGTGTCTCTCCCGGGAAGTCCTGGGCTCGATCCCTGGACGTGCAGTTCTCTCCTCGTCGCTCGTCGTTCCTCGTATCTGACTCTCTCGTGACTCCGGCGTAACTCCCGACTCCGTCGTAACTTCGTTGTAACTGTCTTGTCGCTGCTGCTCCGTCGTAAACGTCTCGTAACTCTCGCGTAACTGACCTCAACTGTCCTTCACTCTCGCGTAACTCTCTTAACTGTCGCATAACTGACTTAATGGTCCTCTGTGGCTCCTGTATATATATGTTTCTGTTCTATTTTCCATATAACTCGGGACTTACCCTCTCGTGTTTGCGGTGGGATAGGGGTAGGCGGGGTGCACTGTTTTTCCCCGATTAGTAATTTCTTGTGGCGAGGGACGATAATATGCCCGGGACTCTACGCGTTCGCAGCGTCATGTGAGTCAGGCAACATGACAGGTGCAGTTGGTTCGAGCTCGGGGATTCCTCTGGTCGTTAGGCCATCGGTTTACTGCGTGGGTAAGAATAGCGTCGCCACTACTGGTAGGTATGAGCGGTACGCGTCAAGGTAACCTCAAACTAAATATTTACGAAAACATTATTAGCAGCTAACTTCATTCAGTAAGCCAGCAATCAAGATTTGTTTATTTCGTTCAGAGTCGGGGCATATGGGCTACTCTCGGTTTTAACATGGCCGCCCGGNCCAGCAATCAAGATTTGTTTATTTCGTTCAGAGTCGGGGCATATGGGCTACTCTCGGTTTTAACATGGCCGCCCGGTCGGCCAGTTATAAACGCGCGGTAAAATTCGAGTTCGTAGGCACGCGCTTTTGGCGTCATATTTGAAAAACCAACATTCGCATTCGCGAATGTTGGAGGTGGATATTCGCATTCGCATTCGCGAATGTGGAAAAATCGACATTCGTTGCATCACTAGTCTGCACTTGTTTCACCTTATTGTCCGCTTTCCTGCTTCTCATAACTCTCCTGAGTTTCTCATAATAGCCACAATACTTCCTTCGTTTCTTAGGGACTCTTTCAGCCAAAGTGTGGATTCTCTTCGGAGTTCAAGGCCTTTCCAACTGTGTTTCTCCAATGACAAAATGTTTTGCAAGAACTTTCCTTAAATTGCAGGGAATGGATGTTACCTCCTGTAACACCCTTTTTAGTCTTGAAGAGAAGCCAAGTATTTATTGTTGCTGTGCCAAAAATTAATTAAAATGCTACTTTTTTGTACCGTTTTCGGGTTTTCCTAAGTACAGGGTAGTATGACGACATTTGATCGCTGAAATCAACCCCCCTTTTAGCTGTTTTGTAATCTAAAACACACTGTGGTTTTGTAATAACAATACTTCTCCTAACTATTCCAGTGTTTACCAAAGATAAACCGTGATTTTCGACGGTTGTTAACATCAGAACATTTCTCCAGTCTCTACACTTGATAATTTTCACATCATCCTTTTCTTTACAGACAAGTGAACCAACTTTCGTTTTTGACCCTGTGACAGATTTCAAAAGCCCCTTCCTGTTTGGCCTAACTGTTCCACAATATATCGTCTTTTTGGATTAAAAATATTTAGCTGTCTCAATACTTGAATAAAAATTATTTGCATAGAGAGTTCTTCCCTCTTCCAACAATGAACTGCTTGGTTTGTTTGTTGGTAGCTCGTTTACTACTGAAAATGTCAGTGACTCACCCAGAGTTCTGTCTTCCTTTCCACAATATATTTTGAAGTTATAAATATAACCCTCATCAGTGCAAAGCTTGTATACTTTCACACCATATTTGTGTCTTTTGTTTGTGTAATATACTGCTATGCCCCCCACCATGGAATCATACTTTCGTCAATCACAAGCTTTCCACTTACTTTCAAATATGTTTGAAAGTTTGATATTACATATTCACTAATTCTCCTAGCTGATAAAGATGGTAATCAGCGTTACTGGTCTCGTCACAAAAATTTATGCAATTTAGAATTAAAAGAAAGCTATCTCGAGGCATGAGTTTTGTCACAAATTCATTGTAATAGAAAGGGTCTTTTGACCATGTTTTCTTCATGTCTGGTGTAGGATTGATTCCAAACCATTAAATTACGGCTAATAATTTTTTCAGCTCTTCAACTGCCATATCAGTCCATTTTTTTCATTCTTGCATTCGGTTTTAGGTTGGTGGAATCCAAAAGCTNTGACTCTCTCGTGACTCCGGCGTAACTCCCGACTCCGTCGTAACTTCGTTGTAACTGTCTTGTCGCTGCTGCTCCCTCGTAAACGTCTCGTAACTCTCGCGTAACTGACCTCAACTGTCCTTCACTCTCGCGTAACTCTCTTAACNTGCTCCCTCGTAAACGTCTCGTAACTCTCGCGTAACTGACCTCAACTGTCCTTCACTCTCGCGTAACTCTCTTAACCGTCGCATAACTGACTTAATGGTCCTCTGTGGCTCCTGTATATATATGTTTCTGTTCTATTTTCCATATAACTCAGGACTTACCCTCTAGTGTTTGCGGTGGAATAGGGGAAGGTGGGGCGCACTGTTTTTCCCCGATTTGTAATTTCTTGTGGCGAGGGGCGATAACATGCCCGGGACTCCCCGCGTTCGCAGCGTCACGTCGTGACTCAGGCAACATGACAGGTGCAGTTGGTTCGAACTCGGGGATTCCTCTGGTCGTTAGGCCATCGGTTTACAGCGTGGGTAAGAATAGCATCGCCACTACTGGTAGGTATGAGCGGTACGCGTCAAGGTTACCTCAAACTAAATCTTTACGAAAACATTATTAGCAGCTAACTTCATTCAGTAAGCCAGCAATCACGATTTGTTTACTTCGTTCAGAGTCGGGGCATATGGGCTACTCTCGGTTTTAACATGGCCGCCCGGCTGGCCAGTTCTAAACGCGCGGTAAAATTAGAGTTCGCAGGCGCACGCTTTTGGCGTCATATTTGAAAAACCAACATTCGCATTCGCATTCGCGAATGTTGGAGGTGGATATTCGCATTCGCATTCGCATTCGCGAATGTGGAAAAATCGACATTCGTTGCATCACTAGTGTGCACTTGTTTCACCTTATTGTCCGCTTTCCTGCTTCTCATAACTCTCCTGAGTTTCTCATAATAGCCACAATACTTCCTTCGTTTCTTAGGGACTCTTTCAGCCAAAGTGTAGATTCTCTTCGGAGTTCAAGGCCTTTCCAACTGTGTTTCTCCAATGACAAAATGTTTTGCAAGAACTTTCCTTAAATTGCAGGGAATGGATGTTACCTCCTGTAACACCCTTTTTAGTCTTGAAGAGAAGCCAAGTATTTATTGTTGCTGTGCCAAAAATTAATTAAAATGCTACTTTTTTGTACCGTTTTCGGGTTTTCCTAAGTACAGGGTAGTATAACGACATTTGATCGCTGAAATCAACCTACCTTTTAGCTGTTTTGTAATCTAAAACACACTGTGGTTTTGTAATAACAATACTTCTCCTAACTATTCCAGTGTTTACCAAAGATAAACCGTGATTTTCGACGGTTGTTAACATCAGAACATTTCTCCAGTCTCTACACTTGATAATTTTCACATCATCCTTTTCTTTACAGACAAGTGAACCAACTTTCGTTTTTGACCCTGTGACAGATTTCAAAAGCCCCTTCCTGTTTGGCCTAACTGTTCCACANTTAAAAGCCCCTTCCTGTTTGGCCTAACTGTTCCACAATATATCGTCTTTTTGGATTAAAAATATTTAGCTGTCTCAATACTTGAATAAAAATTATTTGCATAGAGAGTTCTTCCCTCTTCCAACAATGAACTGCTTGGTTTGTTTGTTGGCAGCTCGTTTACTACTGAAAATGTCAGTGACTCACCCAGAGTTCTGTCTTCCTTTCCACAATATATTTTGAAGTTATAAATATAACCCTCATCAGTGCAAAGCTTGTATACTTTCACACCATACTTGTGTCTTTTGTTTGTGTAATATACTGCTATGCCCCCCACCATGGAATCATACTTTCGTCAATCACAAGCTTTCCACTTACTTTCAAATATGTTTGAAAGTTTGATATTACATATTCACTAATTCTCCTAGCTGATAAAGATGGTAATCAGCGTCACTGGTCTCGTCACAAAAATATATGCAATTTAGAATTAAAAGAAAGCTATCTCGAGGCATGAGTTTTGTCACAAATTCATTGTAATAGAAAGGGTCTTTTGACCATGTTTTCTTCATGTCTGGTGTAGGATTGATTCCAAACCATTAAATTACGGCTAATAATTTTATCAGCTCTTCAACTGCCATATCAGTCCATTTTTTTCATTCTTGCATTCGGTTTTAGGTTGGTGGAATCCAAAAGCNATCAGCTCTTCAACTGCCATATCAGTCCATTTTTTTCATTCTTGCATTCGGTTTTAGGTTGGTGGAATCCAAAAGCTGATGGGTGTACGTTTTGTGAAATTCACTATTAATTCAAATACTTCCTCATGAATCAATAGAATATAAAAATCAAGAGGAGAATTACAACAGTCTGGTAAGTTGCGAACTTTGTGTTTTGAAGAGCACAATACGGGAAATTTCTGTTCACATATGTAAATTTCCCCCCACTCGTCCACATTATCCATAACTTCATTGTAGGGAACAGTTGTTGACAACTCACCATTCATCACCGCTTCGCCCGCGTCTATTCCGGATGATTCCCAGTCGCTGTTCTCGACTTCTTCAGGGAAGTAATTATCTTCCCTTCCATTACTAACATCACCATCTTCACTGGAAGAAGGATTTTGTAAGGCAAGTGCCAAATTTACTGACAGACCACCACGAGACATTTTTATGTGCTAGTGCACAACACATGTTAATATAGAAAACACTGGGGCGGACTGGCAAAAATGTTGGAAATAATACTAGGGGAGCAATCTGTTACCTCAAGGTACAACGCAAACATCATATCGATTAGTGTTGCACTCTGTCGCCGACTTCCAACACTCTGAACATTGTCACTTTAGTGGCGCGATCCATAATTGCTTGTTCTCGAGCGAAAATTGTACCTACCTCATACCGCACTACGGACAATACATTTACTGCAATGCATTATAGAACATATAGGCCCATAAATTTTTTATTTATCACTGAATTCCCTGAATGAAATTGATACATTCACTCTTTTACTATGCTTAGTTATCTTAAAAAATATGCCCCCCCCCCCCTTCCTAAAATAGCACTAAGGGGATATCAATGGCTGGAGTTATAGCATTGGTCGCTTATACTGCACGGAACATATTCACCCCATACAGCACTCAATGTGTTAATTCATTATAATAATACATATGATGAAAATATTATTTTATTCATGGCTTGCTTTCAAATATACAAATAAATGTCTTCTCACAACATTTATACAGAAATGATTCTTAACTGTTTTCTAGTTGTGTCATGCCAGAAGTTGAAATAGTTTAGGACTAGGANAACATTTATACAGAAATGATTCTTAACTGTTTTCTAGTTGTGTCATGCCAGAAGTTGAAATAGTTTAGGACTAGGAGATATTAAATTTATAAAACAAAGCAAATTAGTGAGTTGAACATGGGAAATCAGTTATACCCACTTCTGATGGTGTCTAAAAATTTCATAGGAAAAACAAATTTCATAGCATCAACCATGAAATTGAGTATCATTATTTTCAGTGATCAGATGACATAGGGATTTAATTGTAAGAACAATGTCACCAAAGAAAAAAAAAAGGTTTGAAATCGCTGAAGGCAAGAAGTTGAAACCAGTTTCAGTTCCAGACCTATCAGAGGATGCTGTTCTTTCAAGTGGTTTATTCAGGACTGGGTTAGCTGGGCATTACTGTTTGGAATATTTTTCTTACATATGTTGGCACCCTTTGAAAACGTCTATGACACTCAACCCAACCCCTATACATGCAACCCAGTTATACGTAACTGTACTCAACTCAATTCACTAATCTAATTAATTTATTAATCTTTGTTTCCTTCTAAATTTATTCATTGCATATTAGCTCCATAAATCCCCAATAAATATAAAGTATGTATATGGGACCTAGTATCTACCATTATGCTTGGAGACAAAGTACTAACAAAACTACAAATGTGGATAACCCATCACTGGGCAAAAACACACAGGTCACAGCCTAGTGTTGCACCCTTGATAATTACACAACACAATTATCATAATCTTGAATTTGTAGACGTAACTTTTAGAGTTGCAGATAAAATGCAATAAAATTTGCCAGATTCATTTCTAAATAGCATGCTGTATGAAAAATAAGTTAAAAATTATGAACATGAAACAAAATGTAAAGTATAGAATTATATGAGTAAGTACTACTTTTGACACTCCTAACACAAACTTCTGGGTGCAAAATTGGCCATTACATTTTGTTAGGGCAATGGTACAACTACATATTAAAAAACATTTATCATAATCTTAAAATAAAATTTTTTGCTAAATTAAATTGAAAAAGCCTTTGATGCAATTAAAATAAACTATAGCATTCTGCAGTTAACTGAGTACCTCTGAACTGCAACTTTCAAAATTATCACTGCCCTTATCTGCATACATGTTAATGTAAATACTGACTGGATTATTATAATATTGTGATGGAGTAATCCTGGCAACAAATTAGAAAAGATAGTGCCCTTTCATAAATTTGTGGCACTTAAGTTGGCTCACAGCAGTGTGGACATGGTCACAAGCCACAAAATACAAGTACGTACTCAAGTACGAGAACATGCCTCAATAAGGGGCAGCTTTGACTGGAGCAGATGGCTTGCAGTACGACCTTCGTCTTCGTGGTATCCACATTTCCTCATGGCATGCAGTTCAAATCATATAATTGAAGTTAAAGTCTTTGCTGATAATTGACTGAGCATAACTACAGNACGTACTCAAGTACGAGAACATGCCTCAATAAGGGGCAGCTTTGACTGGAGCAGATGGCTTGCAGTACGACCTTCGTGGTATCCACATTTCCTCATGGCATGCAGTTCAAATCATATAATTGAAGTTAAAGTCTTTGCTGATAATTGACTGAGCATAACTACAGAGGGATCCAAAGAATTCACCACTCTTTACAAACATTTGACAAATTTATTTAATTTAATAAGGTAACCTTTTAAATAGAAATCAAATTCAATGCAAGGAAAAAAAATGTCTTTCATTTATGATTGAATTGTGAAAAAAAGAAAATTGAACAAAATCAGGAAATGCAACAGCCAAAGTATTTGAGGCAAAGTGGTTATTCTTGAGTTTTTAAATTACAAAACCGCTATTATTTTTTGAGAGTTATTGGGAAAGCAGTCAACGTACATCATGTGTCCATACATACGTGCTCACGCGCCAGCTTGCAAGCTAGCTGAAGAGTAAGCTTGCAAGTCTGTTGGTGCACCATGGGAGCATTGCAAGCCCATACAAGAGTACCTGCAGGTGAACATGTGTTGGATGCACCTTTACGAATACACAGATGACATTTAATCCAGGCATGAACATTAGTCGTTAAGCCTATGTCGAAGTTAATTTTAACATGAGGCATAAGGAACAATACATGTTAAGTTGAAAGTAAACGATGCAGGGCTGTTGAAACTGCTCAACCAACTGCAAAACTGCTGAGTTTCCATAAAACTGCATAGATCAGTTTTCAAATATATCTCTGGAATTGATTTTTACATGATGTCACATTTAATTTGTAACAAACTGTCCAAGACAACCCACTTCTTAGCATGTTGTTTATCTGGGAAATGAAAGATAGTAGCATCTTGAGTAATCTGTATTTTTATAAAATGTTAACCTCAGAAAATGGCATTATAAGATGACATCATGAGAAGGTTGAAAAGAATGAATGAAAGAAAAGAAATATTAATTTGAAAACTCATTTTAACCTATTCATAAAACTATATTAACAAATTTACATTTTAACATGGCTTACAAGCTACGAGAGCACAGGACATTTACCACCTAGTCAAATACCTTTATCTGTGTACTTGATGTATCATGAATTATGGACTGAAGACTTCATACTCATTACTAGTACATATCAGGTGAAATATTTTTTACAGTGACCATCACACAGGTACAACTTACTGGCTGATAAAGTACAACGAATGGTGGTAATTGAGGCAGCAATGTAGACATGAGAAATCTAACTCCTTCAAGAAAAAACAACTCATCTTTCCATCATCTGCCATGAATAATCATCAGAACACAATATGTATGAAATGGAGACCGAAAAGTCCAAAATTAAATTCTAGGCCATATTAATAGGATCAGGGAGTGGAAATGGCTTTTGGGAGAGGATGGGAGAGAGAAGAGTGTGTTATGCAATTGCATGCACAAAATTACGCAATATCAACTGACTTGTAAATTGCGTGAGAATATGTACTTTATCTCCATGTAGTAAACCAGTGGTGAAACACCACCCCCATCTTAGACTCCTGTATAGGAACAACAGCAGGGAGGACAAGCCTTTAGAAACCTCTCTTAAAGACATTTTTCTTCTCTTACAAATATAATTTTTGTGTGATTAAAACCTAAATTAAAAGCTGCATAAAAGATAGAGAAAAGTCAATAACCCAGAAGCGAAGAAGTATGCAAGTATCAGAAATAAATTGTAACAATTCATTACAGATTTTACACAATACATCTATGTATCTGTGTGAACAAAACAGTTTGGGTGTTCATTCACTATCATTCTGGCACTCTTCATTAAATTCAGGGAGATGCAATGTATATCCTACCCCCCCTAGTTGTTATGTCATGCAGTAAAGATACAACATTAGAAGAAATTTTCTGATCAGTAAGTGCCTAACAGTAGATGTGAAGTGCACAGGATAATCCAGTAGTGCCATACCAAAATCTGCCAATTTGAGCTCGCCCATCTCACTGATGAGCAGGTTCTGTGGCTTGACGTCGCGGTGCAAGACACGGCGCTGGTGGCAGTACGCCAGCCCTCGCAGCAACTGGAACAGGAACAGCCGCACATTCCTGTGGTCCAGCCCTCCTGGGTGCTTCTCCATGTACTGCGACAAGTCCGTGTGCTGCAAACAACCACACCACACTGTAAAGCTCCTACATTACATTCGTTCAAACACCCAACACTACTTCTTGCTGTAGTATTATGCTGGTGAAGTGAATGTTGCCATTTACATGCAAGTTCCAGTAGCATAACTCAGAAGCATAATGACTGCGAATTATCATACAAATCTGCGAATGCAACAAGTATGCACTCTAGATATACAGCTTGTTCAGAATTTAAACGCCCAAACTGCGGGAGGTGATTCCTTATGAAAAAATTAAGTTGAAAATATATAGGACACCATATAACAAAACAGAATATTAAAGGAGATATGAGCCTATGTAAATTGGGTTTTGAAAATGTATTTTTGCAGAATGCCTTGTACAACGCCTACAAAGTCCGCAGAAATATGGTGACTTATGCTTCCCAAGTTACAGACACACATGCGTAATGCTGGCCGTCCTCTGTCTGTGCATACTGTTTGGCTTGAGGAAGTAATACATCAGCATACCAATGCTGTACCTTCTACTATTACACGCTATATAGCGCGCAAAATGGGCCCCATTCAACCGTGTGGGACGTACTGTGGGTAAATCGCCGCCATCCCCTACCGCTGGCAGAAAGTACAAGGCATTCAGCAAAAATACATTTTCAAAACCCAATTTTCACAGGCTTATATCTCTTTTAATATTCTGTTTAGGTATATGGTGTCCTATATATTCTCAACTTTATTTTTCATAAGGAATCACCTCCCGCAGTTTGGGCGTTTAATTTCAGAATATCATGTATAGTAATTTGGGGTAATTTTGACGCTATTCCCTACCTGTGGATCATAGGATCTCAGTTAATATTAAATGGCACAGACTATAAGGTGCCTTGGGTGTTGAATGGGGTAATTCAATAAGGTAAGTCTTTCAGGGTTTCAAGTTACTGATGGTTATATTGTCGCAAAATTACAATATACAGACACAAATCCGAGTGGTACCCTAATTAACGTATTCGTCCGAACTGTAGGCTGCCTCTTG
>NQII01000066.1:1040911-1126838 GCA_002778355.1 Clitarchus hookeri | reverse complement strand
GGGGGGGGGGGGGTGAGGGTTGTGACAGCGCCGCTTCAAACGCATACTTCCAATATGCGTTACTCGTCAACTTTGTACCACACATTTTCGTTTAAAATGAAGACTTTTCAGCTATCCACCTTGATCTACAGGATGGAACTAAACTCTACTGACAAACTTTGGTAGGTAATTCCTCATAAAAAAATAGACTGGAATATATATATATATATAGACACACACACACACACATATACAACTTATTATAGTCTCTGTCTATTCTGAAGGGGTGTAACCATCGTTGGAAGTATCATTGAAGCAGATTTTTTTTGCTAGTAACACAACCAGAACGAAAGATAAATGTCCTAGTTTCCGGATATTGCACTATTAAACAACGAAGTACAAAACACAAAAAATATGGGCTCCAATATCAACCCCGATCCATGAAACAGGAAGGGTTGGCACCACATTTGTGCATTTAAAAATGTAACTGTTCGACACTATTTATTGTTTCCTGCGGATTTTTAATCTACCGTACATGGTGAACGTATATACTGCAGTGTGTTTTTAAGCTAAATGCTACCAACTTCAAGAAATTAATTTATAATGTTCCAACAATGAATTGTCTCTGGCACATAACAACATATTTGCTGTTGGTGCATGATGTTGCCGTTTTAAAAAAGACCATATAATGTTGGAACAAGTCGTGCGTCCCGTGTTATCCATACCTACCCCAACAAACTATTGCTGAAATGCAAGTAGGGCACTTGGTGGTGTATTGGTCAGACAGCTCGCCTCCAACCATGGTGAATCGGACACAATTCCTGGAGGGGCCGACACAAACTTTCATATTTAGGAATTGTGACAGACATCATTGCCATTAGTCAGTGGGTTCTTTCAGGTTATATCCGTTTCACCACCATATAATTTTACCATTGCTCCATCTCCACGCCCTGCCACGTTCGTCGGCGCTGAAGACTTCCACAATTTAAAGCCACCAAAATGTGTTACTAACACCATCACTGAAATGCAAATGTGTGGTTTTAACAATAACAGCATGCTTTAAGGTTTTAAGTTTTATTTCAGAAAATAAACACTGATTCTTAGTTGAAGTAGGTTAATTAATTAGTTTACATCAGTACTGGAATGAAAGTAATATGAACAATTATTTATCAACACACAGTCAAACCACCTTACAGGGACTGCTCAAAGTGATGACCACCCACATCATTACAGAGACTGCAACAATGAAGAATTGATGTGTGACTCTCTGCAATAAACCGATGAATGCTACTGCAAGCGGCCTGTATTCTTGGAAACAAATTATCTTTGTGCTGTATTGGAGTATCTTACACCATTCTCTTAACATGGGCAGATAAGAAAAATCCAATGGGCTTAAGTCTGGTGACCAAGGTGATCAGTTTTGTGGATCACCTCAACCTATCCACTTTTGCGGGTACACGACTTGGAAATGGTTTCTGGCAGAAATACTGAAATGTGGCGGTGCTCTGTCATGCTGGAACCACATGTGTCGTGAATGACGAGTAGTACTTCTTCGAACAGTATCGGTAGGGTGTTGGCTAGTAAGGGTGTGTGTATGCTGCACCAGGTAAGCAATCTTGCAGCACAAGAGGACCCATCACATACTCATTCACAACCCACACATTAATGGGAAAACTGATGTTGGTGGCTTCGGGTTGTTGTGATGTGTGAATTATCGTCGTCCCACACATGGCTGTTCCTTGAATTGAATGCACTTTTGTGGGTAAAGGACGTCTAGTCTGTGATCTAATAAACTGCAGATTTGCTGTGCTATGGTGCAGAAGTCACTACATGTGTTCTTGTCGCTTACAACAGTTGTCGGGGCACAATCCCTGGACATGTTGATTGTAGAGCTGCAGTTGTTTATCATGTATCACATGCAGCATAGAGCTGTGGGAGGCGTGGATTTCCCGGACAACGGGTTGTGAGCTGGTGCGAGGATTCTCTTCAACCCTCTACAACACGTCTTCCACAAATGTGGCCATACAAAAGTTTTCTGTCTTCGTGTGCTATCCATTCACACCTCATATGTGCTGCTGCTGCTCTCTCTCTCTCTCTCTCTCTCTCTCTCTCTCTCGCAGAAGTTGATAAACATAAGAAAAAGTGTGATGTGGATGACAACAATTCAGATACCAGGTCTGGCAGAGCGGCGAGCTTCCCTACCATTACGAACTTTCCCATATGCAGCATGCATATCCATCAACTCTGGCCACGAATATCGCTGCATGTTGGGGCCTTGCAAACCTCAAACAGACTGTTCAAGCAGTGGAAATGTATGGGTAACAACATACATGCGGAGTAGTTGAGTAGGTCCTGGTAGATGTTATGAACAGACGTGTTTGGCTTGGTGCGATGTTGCACAACAAAGAATCATCTAATGTTCTGCAGGTTACACAACTAAACTAAACTTGGTGTCTCTGGCATCACTTGCAAACAGAGCAGTATTTCTCTCTTTACCTAAAAATGTAACCATAAAGTATGCTGATATTGTCGAAACCACACACATTTTCATTTCAGTGATTGTGCTAGCAGCACATTTTGGTGGTTTTAAATTGCGGGAGTCTTCAGCACCGATGAAGGTGGCATGGGGTGCAGATGAAGCAATGACGAAATTATACAGTGGTGAAACGGATGTACCCCAAAAAACCCACTGGCCAACGGAAACGTCTGCTAAAATTCCCAGGTACAAGGGAGCCGAGCAGTCTGGCCGCTATACCATCGCAGGTCCTACTTGCCTTTCAGCGGTAGTTCGTTGGGGTAGGTATGGATAACATGACACACAACTTGTTCCAACATTACATAGTCTCATTTAAAACAGTAACACCATGCACCAACAGCAAATGTGTTGCTACGTACCAGATATGGCAATTCATTGTTGGAACATTATGAATTAATTTCTTGAAAACAGTGACATTTAGGTTGAAAACACAAAAGAGCATTTTTGTTTACCATGTACGGCAGATTACAAATCTGCAGGAAACAACAAACAATGTCGTACAGTTAAATTTTTAAATGTACAAATGTGATGCAAACCACTCCCTTTTCATGTATGGGGGTTGTTATTTAGCCCATTTTTTTTTGTTTTGTACTTCATTGTTTAATAATGCAGTATCCAGAAACTCAGACATTTGTATTTTATTCTGGTTGTGTTATTAGTAAAAATACATCTGCTGCAACTACACTTTCAAGGGTAGTTACACCGCTTTGGAATAAACGTAGGCTATAGGTTGTAAATATATTTTCATCGTATTTTCTAATGAGCAATCACCTGCTGAAGTTTGTTGGTAGAGTTCAGTTCCACCCTGTGTACTTCATGGTTAACAATTTTATTTATAAAGAATGATTTAATATGAAGGAATCCTTGGGCTTTCATTTGAAATTTAATAAGGCAGGAGGTAAAAAGTTACCCCAAATGACTGTATTCACACATACAATTGAAAACAGAAGTAATGTCTATAGAAGAAAATATCAAACATCATGCCCAACAGCTTAGTTTAACTATTATTTTTGATTGAAAAATATTTTTCTTGTTATTTTTTATTTACTAATGTCTAACAATACAATTTGATTTCAAAGTGCTGTATTTTCAAGAGTCTTGCACTGACAAAAATGATCGATGGCTCAAAAAAGCAGAAACTCACAAAGTTTGTAACGACGCAATATATTAATTATCGGAATACACTGTAATGTTCCTCGCCTGGTTATGACAAATGGAAATTACAACTCGATTGGCTCAGTTGGTAGTAACATGAAACTTTAAAGGCGCCAATAAATATCAGTAAAATCCAATGTTTGTTTATTACTCTGTACTTTTATTTATCATTCCAATGAAACAGTTCACATACAATCGTCAAGTATGCAGAGTAAAAACCATTTTACAGACAAACCAACAGAGAGCAGTGCCACAGTCAATTAATTATTCATTTACGTCTCGAAAACTTGCCTCGCAAGAAGAAAAACAGAGGCAGCGACCTCCCACACCGGCGGAGAAATAAACGAGCAAGTTCTAGTCTGTCGGTGTGGGGGTTATGCGCCATGCCCAACGTGGCCTCGGCGATTCGCTGGTTGTCGACTGCTCGATCACTGAGAGTCTACTACTGGAACACTGAGTGTCGACTGCTGGCCGGTGATAGGCACACTCTGTATTTGTCATGTGCCTATCACCCCCCTCTCCCTAGATAAGGGCCTGGCGTGGGCTGGCTTCCTTTTCCCATGCTCGCCGAACTGCGTAGCCATTCAAACTGCATCGTCAGTAAAAGATAATCCAAACCTTCTACAACAAAAACTGTAGATGCAGTTTGGAAAAGTTTCTATCTTCTAATGCTGATGCTAAAAATGACTACGATTTCAGAAAAGGCAGTATGCCCGATAAACAAACTACTATGATAAACGAACTACCACGGCTTTAATTTTGAATCCCAATAAAATGTTATGAAGCTTCGCAAAACGAAAGAACATGAACAGCGTATCCCGATAATTAATATATTGCATCGTTACAACACAGTTAATTTTCTTTTGTTTAACGGGGCTTCGTAATATTTTATCAGTATTTGAAATTAAAACCGTGGGAGTTAGTTATCATGGTAGTTTGTTTATCGGGCATCCGATTGCCGTTTCACGAAATCTTAGTTTTTGTTATGCGTCAGCATTAGTGGTAGAAGCTTTCTGAACTGCATCAACAGTTTGTATTCTAGAAGGTTTGGATTATATTTTACCTACGATGCAGTTCGGATAGTGTGGGAAGAGCATGCTTGACACATGCTGTGCCCTTATTTGGTTACGTTTTGATACTGCGTGGAGAGGGGGGTGGATACGCACGCAGAGACTAATACTCTGTGTGCATATCGCCGGCGAGCAGTCGACACTCAGTGCTCGAGTAGTAGACAACCGACGAGCAGTCGATAACCGGCACTCGCAGAGGCCGCGTCGGGCGTGGTGCATAACCCCCACACCGGCAAACTTGAACTTGCTCATTTATTTCTCCGTCTGTGTGGGAGGTCGTTGCCTCTGTTTTTCTTCTTGCGAGGCAAGTTTTCGAGATGTAAATGAATAATTAAACGACTATGGCGCTGCTCTCTGTTGGTTTGCCTGTAAACCGGTTCGTACTCTGCATACCTGACGATTGTATGTGAACTGTTTCATTGGAATGAGAAATAAAAGTAAAGAGTAATAAACAAACATTGGAATTTATTTATATTTATTGGCACCTTTCAAGTTTCATGTTACCACCAATTGAGCTAACCGAGTTATAATTTTCATTTGTCATACTTTGACGTGGAATATTACAATATGGCGGCCCTAACACGCCGCTGCAACATAACAAGTTTTTTTCACACCCTACAAATGTTCTGTGTGCGCCCCCTTGCTTACATGACACACGTCCAACGATAATGTAAGTTCTGCCTGTACTTTCTGTAGCTTAATACCATCAATTCATGTCAAAGCAGCATTGATGTTGACGTGACCAAGCTTGGCTACGGCGAAAAAGCCCACTTGATCCACGGTGTTCCCAGAGTTGTGAAGTGATATGTATGTGCCCGGCGCCACAGCTCTGCGGAGAGCTGATGAGATGTAGGGTCGTTCGTCGACGGCCTAGGGGCTCTGGTAAACACTCCATCATACACACGATGCCGAGGCTGTGGGCCACCTCGCACGCCCGACTTAATTATGAATAAAATAGAGTTATGCGTGATAATATATTTATTACTCCGTTATTGTACACATAACTATCCACAAGACACGTGGCCTGAATGGCCCGGAACTACGAGCGACCACGTGGTCTTATAACGTGAAGCTCGAAATGCACTTTACGATTCCCGATAAATAATAACGTCGCTCTCCCCTCGGCGCTATGCAAGTTAAATAAGGAAAGAGATGATGATAATGGATACGAACCGACTGAGGATGTCCTTGCTAGGGCTTCTGCGGAGCGAGGGAGCGTAACGTCCGAGTCCGTCCAAGTGCTAACAAATACTGGGCGGAAGCGTGCGCCGGCTTTCACCACCTAAGCGCAGCCGACGTCATGCGGTGAAACGATGAAACACAATATACACTGAAAGATGATTATGGGATGGAAAATGATATGAACTAAATTAACATAAGAAAACATAATTACCCTTACACAAATACATAATAAAAATGATTACATTATTCCTAAATGTTTGTATTGCACCAGCCACAGTACTGCCAAATGTAGAATGTCACATGTCTCTGACTGTGGCTGGGCAGACTGTCTCCGATGACAAAACAAATTATTAATTAACTATACACTGACGCTATTACCAAATACACTGATGAAATACACTGAATAAATAAATTAGAACACTAATGCACTTCTACTCGTTCCCACAAGCCTGTCGGTGTGGTGCGTCTGGTGTGGACATACTGCGGCAGTCACAGTGGGCAAGAAGGACTCGCGAACGTGCGGTTCACGTCAATGTGTTTTCTTAGCTTCTGCCAGTGTTGTATGCTGTAATGGGATGTAAACACAGTACTTAACATACCTTCAAAGGAAGAAGTCACGAGGTATCAGATCGGGAGACCTGGGGGTCGATATAAACAGAGCAGGAGATTAAGGCCAGCAATTGAAATTTTGTTTCAGAATGTAGGGAGCATTGGAGGATAATGTTTTTGCTACAAATTTTACATTCAGTGATGAAGCAATGCTCCAGTTATCTGAAAATGTTAATTGTCACAACGTGAGGGTGTGGACAGTGAACTAGCTTGTTGAATTGTGCAGCTCAAATGGGATGCACCGAAAGTGAATTTTTTCTGTGAAATATCNTGGACAGTGAACTAGCTTGTTGAATTGTGCAGCTCAAATGGGATGCACCGAAAGTGAATTTTTTCTGTGAAATATCTGAGAATAAAGCTAAATGAACTTGTTTTTCTTCTGTGAGAAAAATGTAACAGGTAACTGTTATCTGAATATTTTGCAGTTGTGGTGGTTGTTTCTATAGCTGAATGCTGACTACAGTAATTTTTTTTTCCAACAAGATACACCCTCCCCCCCTTCCCAGTTCCCCCTCAATTTAACAACGTTTATCACTAAACCGAAATGATTAACTTCGGCGTTACTTGATTGGTGTATTCATCAGGATAACGTAGCTCTGTCTGCATGCCCCCCTCCCCCCGCCANGTAGCTCTGTCTGCATGCCCCCCTCCCCCCGCCATTCAATGCCATTTGACTTTCTTCCTTTGAGGGTATGTTAAGGACTCAGTTTACATCCTACCACAACCTGAAATACATGCAGAGTAAAGGAAACACACCAGTACTGCTGTGACATCCATTGATGGTGAAATGCTACAGAAAATATCGGTAGAACTTGACTATCATTTGGACATATCATGTGATCAAGGGGGTACATACAGAACATTTGTAGAATGTGAGATAAACTTTATGAGTTTCTGCTTCTTTCCATACATCAATCTTTATGTCAGTGTAATATCTTAAAAATACAGCACAATGAAAACCAATGAATCATTTATAGCACCCCTGTATTTGTAAACCATATTTATAAATATGCAATACGGGTTATCATAGTCTCATTCAAGAGAGAAGTAACTCAACTAGTGTAACAATATTAATGTTCAGCCAATGTTATTGTACATCATACTATTCATCTGCTTACAGGCCGATGGGACATAACAGAGGTGCAATAAAGAAATGTGATACTGTGCAAAGGGTAAAAACTAAAAACCGAAAAATATCCCTACTCTGGGTGACTTAGCTTCTTAAAATGTTTTGTACTTGCAGAGACAGAGCATTACATTTACTGTTTTTCAGGCAGTACAAAAGTTTCTGTGAAACAGCATAATTAGTTTAATGGATGCCACATATTGTAATGTGACTGTGTGTAATGTATTGCATGCTTATTNTTGTGAAACAGCATAATTAGTTTAATGGATGCCACATATTGTAATGTGACTGTGTGTAATGTATTGCATGCTTATTTATCCTTTTCAAGCAATCAGAAATATCTTATCAGGACGTGGCTAAAATTTCACCAAAAATTTGGGTAGTTCCAGACTAATTCTAACTGGATATTTTGTTCTTGTAGTTAAAAAGAAAATAATTCCGCAAAGGCTGAATGACCCTCTTCTCATCCTCTCTTCATAAAATTTTGAGCACCTCAACAGAACATAACAGACATTGCAAGGCTCATACCGATACCCTCTACCTATTGTAAATATTGTATTCTTCTTGAACAACACTTGAGATATTCTTCTCAAAATATATAATAAAACATTTAGGTTATCTGTGACAAGCTGAAACAATTTCAGACTTTTCCCCATTCCTAAAACATTAACCTAGCACTGACACACTTCCATCAAATTTTCATTTTCTACCACATTGCCTATGTAAAATTTCCAACCAATCTGCCAGACAATCTGTTTACCCAGTACCTTTCCTCCATATAAAATTTCTCTTAGCAAAGTTACATTTCAAGATAATAATTTTGATAAGAAATCTAATGAAACTTGAAATAAACACTGACTCTTAAATATACTCATTTTTCATGTGTAGCATAATAACTTATGTTATGAAGTTAATAACTTATGTATAATCAGTACATAAAGCTACGAAAATATCATTATACGCCACTTAAAAAAAATCCTTTCAGAGCAGATTTCATATAAACTTATATTAAGAAACATAAAAAATCACAGCAGTGGCAAATTATTCTGTAGAAAAATCATTAAAAGTTAAAACACACATGCTTACCACGTATTCAAACACAAACGTAAGCGTCTCTTTAGTGTGTACAATATCATGCAGTGTGACAATGTTGGCATGCTTCAGCTCTTTCAGCAGTGATGCTTCTCTAATGGCAGTGAAAGGGGCCCCTTCCTCTTCCTGAAGTCTTATCTCCTTTAAGGCCACCACTTGATTAGTCAGGCTGCAAAAAACAAAATCACCAATTTCATGACAATAGAAATTCAAATCAANTTTAAGGCCACCACTTGATTAGTCAGGCTGCAAAAAACAAAATCACCAATTTCATGACAATAGAAATTCAAATCAACCCCCTGTTCATGCATAATTTTAACTCCACAGTACAGACTAAACAAATAAATTGTACAAAATAATGATAATAAATCATTTCGGAAATTCAACAAAATCACTGCTGAAGAATAAATATTTTCACAAGCAGTATCTTGACAATTTTGGATTTTGAGTTGTAGCCATGTCAAGTTGACCTGTCCTTCATTTCAGTGATACTTANAGCAGTATCTTGACAATTTTGGATTTTGAGTTGTAGCCATGTCAAGTTGACCTGTCCTTCATTTCAGTGATACTTAACAATCACAATCTTTATCTCCACAATCACTTCCAGGGAAAACTTGTAAACTCATATTTGTAGTATACATTTTTTACAAGTTGCCCTGGAGAAAGCTCTACTGCTACTGGTGAATGAACATTGATAAAGTTACAATATTGAGTGTTTTGTTTAGAATTGCATACATGCAGCTGGTGGTAAATGTGTTGTAAATCCAAAGTGAAACTAGTGTCAACAAGATTGTGTGTGGGGCTTAAGAGAGTTTGCCTCTCAATACCTGGTTGACCCAGGTGGTGCTCAGGTTTATCACCTGAGTGGTGGGATGTATTTGGTTTTGAGAACTTCTACTGGAGGTATGAGCTCTTAAGGACATTATCTGGAGAGGCTGTGCAAAGTGCCCACAAAGAGTAAGCACAACTTGTTAAATTGGTAATTATCCAGTTTAGCGGCTTTTCTGAACGAAACGTCCTAGACCAACAAAAGTAGCATTAATGGGTTCTGCACAGCTTACCTTGTTCATATTTAAGAGGGGGTCATGTTAAAATAAGTAGAATGCATCAAATAAAATAGTTTAAAATACCAGTAATCCGCTCCTTTATTTACTGCGGGCGCCATGATTCCTGTCATCACCGTATTGGCTTCTAGGTAATTTACGTCACCATAATGCGTTTTTNACCGTATTGGCTTCTAGGTAATTTACGTCACCATAATGCGTTTTTAACTGAAAATTTTGAAATGCCATTGCGCCTTTGCCGGCATTAGTTGTCTCGTTCTAATCCGGCAGATTTAAAACGGAGAAAGCAAGAAAGAGTGCTTTTGCGTGTTGTATTAGCCTATTAACGAGTGCTTCAGTGCGTAATATTCTGCTATGACGAGTGCTTTAGATGTTATATTCGCGTATGTGGCATGTTAGTGGAACATGGTGTTTCGTCGAGTGAGGTAAGGTTGAATTGGCCGTTGACAGAGGAATTGTACCAGTCTAGTTGAGTTAATTGATATTCTTTTGATGTGTTTTACGGTTCCTTTAAATCCCTAAAATCCTACATTTGTAGGTTAGTGTAAAACCCTACAATGCTAGGTTAGTTTAAAATCCTACAATCCTAGGTTAGTTTAAAATCCTACAATCCTAGGTTAGTTTAAAATCCTGCAATCCTAGGTTAGTTTAAAANTAACTGAAAATTTTGAAATGCCATTGCGCCTTTGCCGGCATTAGTTGTCTCGTTCTAATCCGGCAGATTTAAAACGTTCTAATCCGGCAGATTTAAAACGGAGAAAGTAAGAAAGAGTGCTTTTGTGTGTTGTATTAGCCTATTAACAAGTGCTTCAGTGCGTAATATTCTGCTATGACGAGTGCTTTAGATGTTATACTCGCGTATGTGGCATGTTAGTGGAACATGGTGTTTCGTCGAGTGAGGTAAGGTTGAATTGGCCGTTGACAGAGGAATTGTACCAGTCTAGTTGAGTTAATTGATATTCTTTTGATGTGTTTTACGGTTCCTTTAAATCCCTAAAATCCTACATTTGTAGGTTAGTGTAAAATCCTACATTTGTAGGTTAGTGTAAAACCCTACAATGCTAGGTTAGTTTAAAATCCTGCAATCCTAGGTTAGTTTAAAATCCTGCAATCCTAGGTTAGTTTAAAATCCTACAATCCTAGGTTAGTTTTAAATCCTGCAATCCTAGGTTAGTTTAAAATCCTAAAATCCGAGGTTAGTTTAAAACCCTACAATCCGAGGTTAGTTTAAAACCCTACTATCCTAGGTTAGTTTAACACCTTACAATCCTAGGTTAGTTTAAATCCCAACAATCCTAGGTTAGTTTAAAACCCTACAATCCTAGGTTAGTTTAAAAATGTAAAATAGTGATTCACTCATTGTTGGGTTAGGTTCTGTTAGGTGGGCACATATTACAAAATTAGTCAAACGTTAATGACCCTAGTATATTTGTGTTCTGTGTAATTAGTAGTGTGGAAATATACCATTTTTCGGGGTTTTTTTTTACAGAAAAGCCCCTAAACTGGATAATTACCGTTAAATTTCCGTTTGACTTTGGTGTTCTAAGCTATGGATTATTCACCTGTTATATGCCTTCATAGGTTGGTGCAGATGCTCTACTTATATACTGACTGCAGAAAATACATTTAATTCGTTCACCCAAGTGTGAGGGAGCTGTCAAACAGAAGATCACAAATTTTCGACTGGATACTGCATCCAGGTTGGTTACTTGTGGCTACCTATTAAAATAAACTGTGATAACTTTTTATAACACATCCAGTACTTACCACATTTCTTAACTCAGTCTAACACATGCAACATTTTAAGAAAATGTGATGAGTAATGGAACATTAACACATAATAAAACGGCAGGTAGTATAGTTTTGGATGATGCTAATTCAGGATTCATCTAATGCAACCTCGAGAAATTTTCACTGCATAAAATGAGTTCCATAGACATTCCTAACAAATAGGCAGTAGACCACATTTTGTTTTGTACTCACCATTCTTTAACATCCAGGTGTGAAGGAACAGGACCTTTATAATTAAAATATCTATGTCATTAATTAAGCATCGCTTGAAGTGATGGTAAAGGAAAGTCAAACTGTATACCCCATTCTCAAATAAAAGCAGCAGTATACCTATTGTACAAAAAAATCTCATTCAAAAATCAGGAGCTAGTTTAGAAAGCATATTTTAGACAAGAGAACTTTACAACAAAAATGTAACTGTACTACTTTAAAAGGATATTGTAAATATTTTAACATGTGTTTGTGCCAAATTATGAATACACAGATCATCTGGATCAAAGTTAATTACATACAAACAATGAAATTAAGGGGCGAGACACTTAATTCCTACAAGGGAGGTCCATAATGCAATCAGCATCATAGAAATATTAAAGGTGTCAAACTTTCAGCATCATATAAGTATTAAGGGGGTGAAAAAGTTTGCTTTGGGCACAGAGAGACAAATTAATAGAATGAGAGAAACAAAAAGATATTGATGGCCGTGAAAAAATGAGGAAGAGAGAAAAAGTACTCTCTCTTCCCATTTTACATGTAGATGAGTCTTCTCCCTCATCTTCCCTTTTCCATTCCCTTGTCATTCTTGGAGTTATGATTATTTTTCAATTTTTGATTTCTCCACTTTCACGCTTGTTTCATGAAGGTGGATAGTTTTCAGCTTTAAATAAAACCACACCTCTCACTTCCTTAATTCCCTCCTTTTCTGCGAAACAAACATGCCATTTGTTACAAATATAGCAGCTCTTTTTAAGTTAGCTGAGGAGTTCGAGAAACATCCATTATTGAAATATGAGTTTCAGATCTTAAGTGCACACTAAACTTATGTCAGTACTTGTCAGAAAAGTGGGAGCGCAATTCTTACATAAAAACACGTCTTTATTCGGGCATATCTGGTAGCTGTCATGCCTAAGAAACTGAAACACTTAGTAGAAATGTAAAAGGTGTATTGGAGTAGTTGGGAATGACAAACGACCACAAAAAATTTTAAAAATTCATGTGCTTGCAAAATCCAAAATAATTTACATGTAAGGTACAAATTTTAAAATTTAAGCATCAGTGCAATAATGGTGACTGCTGGAATTCTTAAGTTGTGTATACAGATTTTTGAAAAAGAATTGTTAAGAAAGAAAATTTTGGATGTGGGTTTATTAATAGGATCAGTTATTAGTACTCGTGTGCAAAAAGACCACCACCCAGCTTTTCTAGAACTTTGTTTAAGCAAGTGCTTTGATAATTTAAACAGATTCACTTATTCATCATGTGACTTGATTATTGTTGGGAATTGTTGGTTTTTGGATCTTCTAAAAATTCGTGTTAGTAGATATTAACATAACATAAAATAAAAAATATAAAATCCAAAAATTAAAATAATATATATATTTCCTAAAAAAAGGTGTAGTTTTATTTATCAGACTATTTCATTGTTTAACTTATTTTTCTTTTAGTTTTTTATTCCAGTGTCTTATTATTAATAAGCATATTTCATCACTAGTTTCTGGTGTGTGTGTGAGATGTGTACACATCTAGAAGAAAATAAAAGGTTACGAGTTTCCTACATGCGTGCTGGTAACAGAAGGAGGTGAGGTGGTAACTCCTTGCATTAGTATGTTTAGGGGTAGTGGGCACCCCTGGGTGTATGGCTGGTGGAATGAGGAGCAAGACTAAGTCTGCTGATAATTATTAGGCTTATTGTGCTATGTATAAACTATAGTGATAGTTATTGGTATATGCACTATCTTCACATGTATTGTTCTTGATCTGTGTGTGGTGGAACATTATACGTACGTACTAAAAAATGAATACAATGGAAACTTATTGAGACTTGATTAAGCTTCATTATTAGATGATGTCTAGAAAATTTCTTGAACATGTAAGTGCAGATGCAATGCATCAACACGTCAGATAATGTTAAAATCATTTCTTATGTTTCTGACAGATTTTAATGCCTTCTCTGCATTGAAAGTAACCCTCACCCATTAATTTCAGTGAGGAAAAATAAGGCAGTAAATGAAGTTACCATACACGTTTATTTACTAAATTAGTTACCTTCACATTCCTAATGCATTATTGCATACATAGAGAGAGATCCCAAAAATGTTTTTAACTATATTACAAAAAAAGTATATGTTATGCAGATAGCCAAGGAGAATCCTTAGTGATGAAATGTACCCAAATGTTAAGTTATTACTGAACAATAAAATTACTGTCATAAGCAGCAGAAATGCTTCTTGCACTTACTGTCTCAAACTACATATATGCAGAAAAGGTTTAGTTTTTTTTAAAGGCCATGTTGTTTTGTAATTTTCAAAACAACATATTTTTTTAAATCAATGGCATGGCAATGTTCCCACTTCTTTGGGTTGGTACATTATACTATAAAGATAACTATGAATGAGATTATTTTGCTCAACTCAAACTTCTGCAACTGTAACATTTTTTAGTATTAAATTATACAATCATTAAAATGCTTTATAAGCTAGTCTTCTAAGCCTGCAAACCCAAAATTACATCCATCCCCACCCCAAGATGACATCAAATGGTTGATTGGTGCATTTACAACGGAATTAACCACCCAAATATTTGTCACTTCTTTCTGATAATAGAATTTTAGAGCGGAGTGACGATGTGACCAAGTTCGAACAAAAATAAAGATCACTGTACTTTAGTTATAAGGCATACAATTTCACCCATACAAGCATAAGAATAATTAATGGCTACACAATAGTTACCATAACCATAGGCTTGACCAATACTGTGGAAACAGGTGGTCTCACAAGGAACCAACACCTTCATATAGCATGCAATGTGGCCAAGGCCAGCATCCACGTACCAGCTATGTTTCCTTCCTAGATACTGGAGCCATTCTTCCTCTAGCACAATGACATAAATAAATAAAATGAGTGGAGTGGAGAGAGATGGGAGGCTCTTAATAGCCATGCATACCAAGTCGGCAGCTGCAAACTTCAAATGGGGAATCAATGTCAAACAAAATTCCGGTAATTATTAAGTTTAGGGGCTTTCCTGAACCCCCCCCCCCCCCCAAAGTGGTATATTTCCACTCTACTAATCACGTAGAACACGAATATACTAGGGGCATTAACGTATGACTAATTTCTTAATATGTGCCCACCTAACTGAACAGAACCTAACTCCACGATGGGTGAATCACTATTTTACATTTTTAAACTAACCTAGGATTGTAAGGTTGTAAAGTAATATAAGATTATACAATATTAATCAAATCTCCGATCAACACCCTACAATCACAGACTAGATGGGAACCCTATAATCCTACATTATTTTTAATAACTGCAATCCTAGGTTAGTTAAAAAATGTAAAATAGTGATTCACCCACCGTGGGGTTAGGTTCTGTTTGTTTAGGTGGGCACATATTACACAATTAGTCATACGTTAATGACGCTACTATAGTCGTGTTCTGCGTTACCTACCAATAATCCTAGGTTAGTTGAAAAAGATTTTGTAAAATTGTGGGGTAAAAACGTCCGGAAAAACCTTGTTTGGTAATTATTAAGTTTAGGTGCTTTTCTGTAANTCCGGAAAAACCTTGTTTGGTAATATTAAGTTTACAGCCTTTTCTGTAAAAAAAAAAAAATCTCCAAAAAGTGGTATATTTCGACTCTAATAATCACGTAGAACACAAATATACTAGGGGCATAGCTTTAAAATAAGTACAAAATACTTAAAAAAATTGAACAAATTTGCGAGATGACTGTTTCTGGCAGTTTGTTTACATTTGTGAATGAAACGTCCTAGACCAACAAAAGTTGCATTAACGGGTTCTGCACAGCTTACCTTGTTCATATTCAAGACGGCGTAATGTTAAAATAAGTAGAAAATATTTAAAGAAATCACTAAATTTTATGTTTACGTCTACCGCCATTAATAATGGCCGCGCATTGCATATTTCACGCAATCTAGCGGGAGCGTATGTCATCACGGGTCATACCTTAGTATGCCAGTGTGTGGCTACAGGTGCTGGTCGTGGTGAGTTAGGTGATACTCCATTCGTGATTTAAAACGAAGAAAGGAAGCAAGACTACGTTTGTGCGTTATATTAGCCTATTAACTAGTGCTTCTGTGTATATATTCGGCTGTAAACGAGTGTTTCAGTGCGTTATATGCGCGTATGTGGCGCTTTGTGGAAGATTGTAATTTCGTCGAGTAAATTGTGGTTGAATTGGCCGTTGACAGGTATGTACCACCCGCCTACATTGGTCAGGAAATTTATATTATTTTGGTGTGTTTTACGGCTCCTTTAAATCCCTAAAATCCTAAATTCGTAGTTTAGTGTGAAACCAAGAAATCCTAACAGGTAGCTTAACGTGCAAATGTAATTATATTACGTAATTAGTCATACGCTAATGCCCCTAGTATATTCGTGTTCTATGTGATTAGTAGAGTGGAAATATACCACTTTGGCGGGGGGCGGGGGAGGGGTGTTTCAGAAAAGCCCCTAAACTTAATAATTACCCTTTGTTTGATATAACGCACAAACGTAGTCTTGCTTGCTTTCTTCATTTTAAATCACGAATGGAGCAACACCTAACTCACCACTACCAGCACCTGTAGCCACACACTGGCATAATAAGGTACGACCCGTGATGACTTATGCGCCCGCTAGATTGAGTGAAATATGCCATGCGCGGCCATTATTAATGGCGGTAGACGTTAATAGACGTAAACATCAAATTTAGCGATTTCTTTAAATATGTTCTACTTATTTTAACATTACGCCGTCTTAAATATGAAAAAGGTAAGCGGTGCAGAACCCGTTAATGCAACTTTTGTTGGTCTAGGACGTTTCGTTCACAAATGTAAACAAACTGTCAGAAACAGCCATCTCGCAAATTTGTTCAATTTTTTAAAATATTTTGTACTNTACAGAAAAGCACCTAAACTTAATAATTACCAAAATTCCTTCTCGTTGCCTCAATTTTAAAGATAACCATTTCAAACAAAAAATAATAATTGTGACGCGACTTACTCAGAAAATATTGTTATATAAAATTATTATTGAAAAAAAAATAAATGTATAAATCAATTAATACATTTTTTTATTATATGTAAATTTTAATATTACAGCTTAGAAAAAATATATTAAACAAAACAATCGGAAAGATGTCTTAACATAGCAACATCCCTTAAGAAATTTCACGTATAATATTTTTTGTTTCAAATGGTTATCTTTAAATCTGAGGCAATGAGAAGGAATTTCGTTTAACATTGATTCCCCATTTGAAGTTCGCGGCTGCCGACTTGGTAGGCACGGCCGTTAACATCGAAGTCTGAGAGCAGATGAGGGTGAAGAGAGTCGAGTAGGGAGCAGCACCGGAATGCAAGGGCGGGGAAAACGGGAGATCCCCGAGAAAAGCCGCAAACCAGCGACATCGTCCGTCACGATTCTCACGTGTGAAAATCCGCGCCGGGAATCGAGCCCGGTTCGCCTAGGTGGGAGGCGAGTAGTCTAACCACTACACCACCGCGGCCCCCTAACTAAAATGAAAAATACCATGAACCTCACTGTTTGGTGTTTGTTAAGCCACTGAGCACAATACTGGTGTGTTTTAAAAGCTTCCCTACCAGGTAGTCCTTTGTTTTCCAGGACCACCCCATGGTTACGCCTATGAGCACAACTTTCATGATTCTCCCTTAGTTAAAAAAATTGTTCAATGACCGTAATTCAAACACTTTCCAGCACATGTTCAAACTCTGAAACATACTTGCTGTAACCCTTGAAGACGGTTGCGTACGAGCCTTCCCCAAGCTGCTCCAGCTTGATGTAGGCCTCAGACTTTCCGAACGGGGAATCACCCTAAAATAAACAAAACTACAATTAGTTCTCAACATTTTTTTTATGGCTTGGTACAGTCTTCATGACAAAAAAAACAATATCTTATTTTTTTTGTTATTAATTTTTAATGACTGGACATTCTAATGGCTACTTGGGAATTTAGGAGGGCAAGAAACTTCATTTAAATTGAAAATGTTTTGTTATTGTTGCAATAATTTCATTAACCAAAAACACAAAACAAAAATAATTATAAAAATTAATATATACAAAACATGTTCCCTCCGAAGAAAAGTGGTCAAATGAATTCATTCATTAGTCCCACCATACTAATGAGAAGTCAGTAAACGGATCTGCCTTTCAACCGAAAATAACCTAAGAATTATCTTAACCTGAACACACACAATCATTTATCACCATAATGAATGTTTCATTCACTCTACAAGAGCAGGGCAGTGAAATAATATAAAAAAGAATTGGGCATAATACGCTTCTGAAGTACATAAGAACACTTTGAAATTTGGCCTAATATAGCAATGTTTAAGTTTGTACCTAGTGACTTCAACAATCCTGATGTTCATCATAGACGTATTTATAAACTTGCTGATCCCTTTGTGAATGTGAAGAGATACCAGGCGGGCAGATTAATCACTGGTGGTAAAATAATTATAAATAAATATTTACCTGGGATTTGTGTCCATAATACCTCAAGAAAACCGGCACCCTAGCAACATTGAACGCGGGGTAATTCTCAAACCTATTTGTGCGCTCTAATCTCACGTGGCTATAGCGCACCTGCCTCCCCCGCCGAGACATTCGGGACCAACTCCTCGCTAAAATTACTTTGTTAAGCCCGCACATTTTGTGCAGATGAAAGAATCGTAACGACACACACATTACACTGCGCGGATTGCAACATGTATTACGGCAAGTAGAGTACTTACTGGCAAATGGGCTGTTAATACCACACGTGATATCACAAGCGATCATCTTTCAAGGAAAATAAAACTATCCGAGGCATTCGGAAGAGTCACGTAACACACAAACCTGCGATATGACACTGCTGAGAGGGTGATAACGCACGGCTGCGAACAGGCTTTGCAGGGGTGTATTTGTGTGATTTAGAAAAAGAGTACTATGCTTGGCTTCACCTACTATGCAGAAATACTTCGTTTTCATGTCATAATTTCAGTTTAAGAGGTATTATTGGAAATGTTTGATTAAAAATAATTTACAATTTACTAGGTGTTTAGTATTTTTGTATCTAATTTTCGCTGTGTTATTTCCTGCTTGCAAAAAGGCAAAAATGTATTAATTAAATATAATTTTTTTGTTCTTGATGTTTTGCAACTAGCAGATAACACATAATAAAAATTTAGCACAAAAATATTAAACAACTCGTAAAATGTAAATTTTCTATAATCGTACATTGTCAATAATTACTACGAATCCAAAATTATGATTCGGAAACGAAATTTTTCTGATAGAGGCGAAGCCGAGCCTTAATACGTCCATCAAATGTGCCATGGTCATGACAATATTATCAACAATGAACATGACATGCCATGCGATTCACGCGATAACTAGGGACATCCTATTTTCGCGGAAAGATCTCAAGGCCAGTTGTATGTCACAACACTTCAGCTCAGATCCACTTTCGTGACTGGGTGGTTACCGTGTTACGCGTCTTGGCTGTCTACGCGCGAATCACAGACGTACAGTATTGACGTTACCAAACTCTGATTGGCCAGTCAGGTAGGAAAACGTTTTCTCAGAGAGACACTACACCAATAAGGAATAGAAAACTGCTGGAACGTCCATGGTGTATTGTAATCTGTTATGTACGGAAATCTTTACGTGAAATTCGGATGTCCCTAGCGATAACCTCAGAACTTCAAGGCACAAAAAAAAAAAATCCGTCGCTGTTACTGCTACTCGATATTGACATCTTGGGACAATTCTCATTCGCTTTTACGACTAGTCGAATTACGCAAGCACCGCTAGCCGGGTGTAGCGGAGTTCACGATATTCTGATACGCTGTTAAAAATGTCCAAATATTTACGCAATTGTTTACAGAAATGTACAGTAAATATAAGGAAACGCAATCCGTAATTACGAAGAAAAAGCTCCGTAAATATAAAATACGGAAATTCTCCGTATTTCCTATAGCTTCGGGTGAGGAGTGAAGAGATTTGGGCGGCTCTTAACAGCGAGGTCTTGAGAGCAGATGAAGGTGATTGAGGTGAGTATGGAGCAGCGTTAGAATGAAAGGGCGAGGGAAACGGGAGATCCCCGAGAAAACTCGCCAACCAGCGGCATCATCCTGCACGATTCCCACATGCGAAAATCCGGGAGTTACCCAGCCGGTGATTAAACCCGGTTCGCCTTGGTGGGATGTGAGCAGGCTAACCGCTCAGCCACCGCGGCTCCTATAGCTTCGGGTTTTGCAAACAGTTTTCTTCGCCACTGTAACCTGAAAATCATGGTTTCTGTGGCCGTTAGATTATCCACGTCACTAAGACCTATTCTTTGAAACATCAAAAAGTAGCTTCAGGCGTCTGTAACATCTAGTAACACTTAAAATACACTAACTTTAACAGAAATTTGAAAAGTGACAACATAGCATAGTTACACCCCAAAAGTTCACGTGTAGTTTGTAGGTGAGTGGTTAGTGTCCCTATGTGCTAGTTTTTTTTTTCTGGTTGAAATCTCACACAGGTATAAAATATTTTAACGTTTCTTTGGTTTCTTTTTATACACAGCAAAACACCAACATACAAAAAGTTAAAATAAATTTATTATCTCGTTCTTGTTATTGGAAGTACAGACAACTGTAGGCTGTTCACGGTAGAGTGAGCACTTTTGAAGCCCTAGTTACTTTTTATTTTCAGCAATTTTTTATCCTTTAACTACCTTTTAACATGAATATTGCCATGTAAGTAATAAACACAGTGTGTATATTCCACCGCACTCGGAAGTTAACGTCTAAGGCTAAAATTAAATATATTTATTAACTATTATTCCAAATGAGAGTGCTTTCAAAAGTGCTCACTTTGCCGTGAATAGCCTATAATGGAGAGACTCCGTTAATTCACGGAAAGTTCTGTGGAATTTGGAAAGTCCGTTTTTGAAAACCAATATATCCGTAATTTGATGAAGAGTTTACGGACACTTCTGGAATAAATTTGACCAGCACTTTTCCGTGAAATTAGGGAAAAAAAATTTTTAACAGTGTAGGCAGGTGACCGTTACACTTGGTACCACGGCAACTCACCCCGCTTATTGTTTCCACGACATCAATAAGCTCCGGTAAGAGGAAACATCAATGAGAATCGCACCAATGCAAATGTTTACGGACGGGTCCCTGTTGAGACTTCGCAACGATTCCGGCGTGTTTTCAAACAGAGTCAAGGGGGACTAGGTATCGTCTAGTGAACATAATTGAAGAGGACTATTACTGAGGTAGCGGTATATTAGTATACGAGGCATTGTGTTGCGTTTACGTACTCCCTTTCATGTGTGACAGAGCCACTGTAATAGGCCAGGCGTACACAGATGCTATATTCCACAAGGTACGTCACGTTTTGAAGTAGCGCAGTGAGTGCACACTTCCGGTTTATTGATGACAACGCCCGTCAAAATCGGAAGGCACTGGTGAGTGAAGGGCAGTAAACTGAGAACATTGCCTTGGATTGGTCGGCCACACAGTAAACATGTTTTTGTTCACTTTACAAGCAGTTATGTGAAAATTAGTTGCCAAAGATTCTCTTGTAACTCAACAGCTGAAATATTGCATATTTTCATAACACACCGTTTTATAAAACATTCAAAAATGTTATGTAGCTCCATGTTTATAATAAACTTGCAGTCCACTTGCTTGTTAAAATACAACTCTAGTTTTATACATTCCACATTAAAATTTCGTTACATTTGCTTTAATTTACTTATATTACAAAAACAATCTTTGCAACTAGTTTCCAAAAAATCCTTTGTAAAAATACACAATTTTTTTTACAATGCAATTCCTTAATCTAAATCCTATCAAACATGCTTTTGATGAGTTCGGAAATGGTGTTGCAGAGCACCCAATACTTCCACGTACCACCCAGGAGATTCCGGTGGCTTCGGTACTTGAGTGGGACTCGACTCTATAAAGAACTGCTTGGCAATCTTGTTCTCAACATGAGATCCCACTGTAAAGCACAGTTACTGTCCGGGGTGACGGGTCATACTGACTCTTCAGCACGCTACTACACACACGTCAGTGGTGTTGCATGGCTCCTGCTACAAGTCATCTGGTCTATTACTGATACACTGACTTCTCAAAGCATGGTGGACAAAACGTACACCTTCGGATGTGATCTTCTATTGCTGCTCATGTCGGTGCAAATGCATTTACTCAAAATTAACTGCCCTTAATTTCCGCACAAGAATGCCATTTGTAATCTTCCCAACGCCGAGATTTGTATCTATGAATTACGTGAAGATTCATGTGAGGACTATGTATAAATTACCAACCAGATAATGCTTAGCAATAATCCGCGTAGACGAGTCTAACGCCGAATTCTCGTACAAGTTTACAATTACTGATTGTCGAGTATTACTCTCGCAGGTGCCGCTAAAACTACATTTCTACAGCTTCAAACTTTCTATAATGTTTGTGAGATGTCGAGAACAACATAAGACTTTTGTCACAAGATGTCGCGTTACCTTTTACTTCTTGAAATTAATTCGATAATTTTTAAACGCCTTACTTTGCGCAAAACGTGCCTTGACATGGGACTAACATTCAGTAAAATTCACGAACGCCAATCACAGACGTATAATTATTTGGACGTATTCCCTTACAGCGAAAAAGGAATCAATAAGAGTTTTCCACAATTATAAATTTCCAGTACAAGCTAGTTAGTAATGCGCAGGGATATGCAACACAAGCCTTTGTCTTTATTATTACACCACAAACTGGAAGTACTAAATGGTAAAGCTGGACTTACAACCATCCGTCGCGTCCGCCGGTCACGTGATCTTCAACCAATCGCAGAGCAACTTTTTTTTCTATGCGTCAATGCGTAAAATATTTCTCAAACTTTAACTTTCGACTGACGGACCACCACCTTCTGACGACATTCCATAGACGCGAATACACACTTTGAAATACAACGCAAGGCGGTGGAAATGTGTGTATTTATCTTTGGTTGTACATTATGGAATTTAAAATGTAAACAATAATTCAGTATAAATTCTTATCACGTAAAAAAATTATTTCCCCAAAATGTTTCACTCTTGAAAATATACNCTTATCACATAAAAAAATTATTTCCCCAAAATGTTTCACTCTTGAAAATATACCTCCAACTAAAGAAAGATCACTATGTTATGTTGTCACACTGAAATTTTGCCGTACAGAAGGATTGACGGACAACGGATTGTTGAGAGTAGCTTTCAACTGACGGACGAAAGCACAGACGTCCGACTGACTGACTGATAGAAGGGTGACTGACGGGTTGCGACGNCGGTGGAAATGTGTGTATTTATCTTTGGTTGTACATTATGGAATTTAAAATGTAAACAATAATTCAGTATAAATTCGTATCACGTAAAAAAATTATTTCCCCAAAATGTTTCACTCTTGAAAATATACCTCCAACTAAAGAAAGATCACTATGTTATGTTGTCACACTGAAATTTTGCCGTACAGAAGGATTGACGGACAACGGATTGTTGAGAGCAGCTTTCAACTGACGGACGAAAGCACAGACGTCCGACTGACTGACTGATAGAAGGGTGACTGACGGGTTGCGACGGATGGCTGTGAGTCCAGCTTGAGTCGAGGATTGCGTGTAAAGGCGACAAGACATTCAATGAGCGCACTTATAGTCCAGTCATTTTATGAAAAAATGTGTTAGATTTATGGACAAATTGCAAGAACATGTATTTTTACATAAAAATTTCCAGATTAACATATTTAAAATCCACCGAAATCCACTCAACTTCTCTCGCTGTTTTCCCGGGATTTGTCGCGTATAAAGGTTAAAAAAATTAATACGTCAAAAACGGTGCATCTTACGACAAATAATGTAAAGACAACAATTTAAAAAAACAAAATTTCCTGTAACATATCCAAAGTGAGCCAAAATCCACCAATATTTCTATTTATTTTTTCGGGTTTTGTATCCAAAAATATTTGAAAAATTAATAATTCGAGAACGGCATGTCTTACAACCAAAAATGCAAAAACCAAAATTAAAGAACACAAAAATAATATATCCAAAATTAGCAACAATTCATTCAATAAATTTTATTTATTTTCTCAGGATGTCCACAAAAATATTAAAAAAATTTGTTATTAGAAAACTTTGTGTCTTACAACTAAAAATTCAAAGAGAAAAATTGAAGAACACGACATTTCCTTTCATGCATGCAAAATATAGAAAAATCCACCAAAAAATTTCATTTTTCCTAGATTTACCCTTGATAAACCCTAAAAAATAAAAGATTAATGAATAATCAAAGAACTTTGTATCTTACGACCAAAAATATGACAAAAAAATTTAAATAGCACAGAATTTTCTGTAATATACAAAACATTCTCCAAACTCCACCAATAACTTTCATTTATTTTTCCGGGATTATTCCCGGAAAACATTTTAAAAATTAATAAAAGTGNAGCACAGAATTTTCTGTAATATACAAAACATTCTCCAAACTCCACCAATAACTTTCATTTATTTTTCCGGGATTATTCCCGGAAAACATTTTAAAAATTAATAAAAGTGCTTAACTAGCCGCACACGAATTTAATATTTAATTGTTATTTGTCAAGAAATTAGCTTTAGCAGAATGAAGCACCAATTANTAGCTTTCAACTGACGGACGAAAGCACAGACGTCCGACTGACTGACTGATAGAAGGGTGACTGACGGGTTGCGACGGATGGCTGTGAGTCCAGCTTGAGTCGAGGATTGCGTGTAAAGGCGACAAGACATTCAATGAGCGCACTTATAGTCCAGTCATTTTATGAAAAAATGTGTTAGATTTATGGACAAATTGCAAGAAAATGTATTTTTACATAAAAATTTCCAGATTAACATATTTAAAATCCACCGAAATCCACTCAACTTCTCTCGCTGTTTTCCCGGGATTTGTCGCGTATAAAGGTTAAAAAAATTAATACGTCAAAAACGGTGCATCTTACGACAAATAATGTAAAGACAACAATTTAAAAAAACAAAATTTCCTGTAACATATCCAAAGTGAGCCAAAATCCACCAATATTTCTATTTATTTTTTCGGGTTTTGTATCCAAAAATATTTGAAAAATTAATAATTCGAGAACGGCATGTCTTACAACCAAAAATGCAAAAACCAAAATTAAAGAACACAAAAATAATATATCCAAAATTAGCAACAATTCATTCAATAAATTTTATTTATTTTCTCAGGATNAATTAAAGAACACAAAAATAATATATCCAAAATTAGCAACAATTCATTCAATAAATTTTATTTATTTTCTCAGGATGTCCACAAAAATATTAAAAAAATTTGTTATTAGAAAACTTTGTGTCTTACAACTAAAAATTCAAAGAGAAAAATTGAAGAACACGACATTTCCTTTCATGCATGCAAAATATAGAAAAATCCACCAAAAAATTACATTTTTCCTAGCTTTACCCTTGATAAACCCTAAAAAATAAAAGATTAATGAATAATCAAAGAACTTTGTATCTTACGACCAAAAATATGACAAAAAAATTTAAATAGCACAGAATTTTCTGTAATATACAAAACATTCTCCAAACTCCACCAATAACTTTCATTTATTTTTCCGGGATTATTCCCGGAAAACATTTTAAAAATTAATAAAAGTGCTTCACTAGCCGCACACGAATTTAATATTTAATTGTTATATGTCAAGAAATTAGCTTTAGCAGAATGAAGCACCAATTAAATTAGTAAAGTGGTAAAACACTGGACTCACACTGCGGAGAATCCATGTTAAATTCTTGATTTCGCCATCCTAAATTTGGCTTTCCATGATCTCCAGCAATCGCTACAGACAAATGCCATGCCCGAATCCAATCCCCAAGTCCCTTTAATTGTTTTCAGTTTTTTGTATGCCCCGCTCTGTTAAGGGCAACGCCCGGAAGGGTGGTGTTGGGGGTGATAGTCTCCCGAGCCCCTAAAAACAATACAAAACTACACAATAAACTATATCCCTAAAAATAGTAAAGTTGAGTATGGGTGTAGGACTGTCTGTCTACCATAGTGTGTCGCCTCAAGCATCGTGCTGAGTTTCATGAGTGGCATTGCTAACACACTTCCATATTTACATGGTTTATTCTTTATCCTCGCCAAGAAAACAGACTCGAAGTCACGGGCCGTGCAGCGAGGAGACAGATCCTAGACAAGTATTGTAACATTGTCGACAGTATTAGTTGTGGACTCGTGTCCTGTCTCATGTAGGACATTTCTCTATGACGCATTTCAACAAGCTTGATATACGCCTTACGTATATCGCGTTTGTTTAACTTTCGCGAAGGATAAAGGAGACCTACAGTTCATAGTGTTAATAACGTAATCATAATCATTATTCGTATAGTTGGAGTATGCCATGACATTTGTGAAATGCTGTGCTTACGGTTTAATTAAGGAACTGTATTAAAAGAAACAGCAATGATGAAGTGAAGAATGATAACCGTGTATTTTGTGACAAACACATTAAATCTAAAGAAATTGCTAATTTTACAAAAAGAAAAAAAGGATTTAATTTGGATATAAAGTGGGCATCGTGTGATTGAGGAGTCGAGCTTAGAGTATGTAAAGGACTGTATGTACATTCTGATGGCTGAATCTTGCCTTCCTCATTGCTATGGAAGAATCTGAAATGTTTTAAGAACAGACTAAAACAATATTGATGAATTANAATCTTGCCTTCCTCATTGCTATGGAAGAATCTGAAATGTTTTAAGAACAGACTAAAACAATATTGATGAATTACATGTCATGATAAAATATATTTACAAGAAAGATTAGATTCAAAAAGGTTTATGATAAGAATCTCTGAGCATTTTCGTGGTGCTGTGTTGTTCTCGGAAAAGCACGGAATTACAAATTTTGTTAGTCTCCGTGAAAATGTAAGTGATATTTTGGTTAGATTCCAGAACAGAGGTAGTACGATCGTTATGATGAAAAATGTGCGATCATAGAAACAGCTGCGAGGATAAGTGAATGTAAGTCTGTAGCTCAGGATCTAGGATTTTACCCAACATCTTCTGAATTACAGTCTGCAGTACATGCTTAGATGCTCTGCCTTCATCCCTTAAGTTTTTCCCTTGAAGTGCTTCCCAATAAAAAAGTAGATTTCTTAAAATTAGCCAGTATTGGTCAAGCACTCATGCAAAAGATTCGCCCAAGAGCTTGTCTCTTCCCATTTCATTTAAGGCTTGGAATTTCAACTTCATCTAAATTTTGCATCCAAGCGATTACTATATACATATACTGCACGAACTGTGATTCTGCTGCTCTTATCAATAAGNATCTAAATTTTGCATCCAAGCGATTACTATATACATATACTGCACGAACTGTGATTCTGCTGCTCTTATCAATAAGCTGTGAATTTTGAAAGAAATGCTGCAGCGGTTAACAGCGATGACTCAAATAGAACGGTTCTTGGAATCTTTACTCAGTTTGTAGCGGATAATGAAGACCACACTATATGGACTCTGGATTGTCACAATACGCTACACGGCTTGGGAATGATTGCTGTGACCACTCCAGAACTGCACACATGCACGCTGATCGCAAGAAAATAAACCACCTTAAAAGAAACTCCACAGCTCAGGAATATTCAACTGCATTATACAAAAATAGCAACAAACTCGAAGTAACATACAGACCCCTTCCTTCTGTTAAAGCTGAGGATCCAACCAGAAATCTCGATTTACTGTGGAATATGGGATTGTTCCTGAGGTCTCAAATTGCAAATTGGTCAGTAATGATGCAAATGTTGCAGAGTGGTTCACTTTTAGGAAAATCAAGTGTTACATTTCTCCCCACAAAGACATAAACCATGGAGACAAGACTTTCATACACCCAGCACTTAATTTAATTGCAGATCAATCTTTAAAGATGAAAACTATGCCCGTACTAACTTTTTGGTAACCATTGTGGTGGAAAGTCGTAAATATTATACTGATAGAACCAGAAAATATCCCATTTTGAAATTTTGTGCTCAAACTTAGTCCATTTCATACATTAATGAGTTTTCTAGGATGCACTGGACACTTCAATGTATCGTTTTTTCGGGGAAAACCCTTAGAAAATAGTATGAACATTTTTGTGAATTTTGGTGGATTTTAGATATTATATGGGAAATTTTGTGATCTTATATTTTCGTCTGCGCACTTTTGGTCGTAAGACGTATTGTTTTCTAACTATTAACTTTTTTTATAGTTTTTCCTTGACAAATCCCGGGAAAATAATAAGAAATATTAGATGGATTATGGCGGATTTTGGATATCATATTGAAAATATTACGTTTCTTTAATTTTTGTCTGCGCTCGTTTGGTCGTAAAACGCGCCGTTTTCAACTTATAATTTTTTTTATAGGTTTTTCCGGGAAAGTCCCGGGAAAATAGAGGGAAATAATACGCGGAGTTTGGTGAATTTTGGATATGTTAATTGGCGAATTTTTCTGCGAATTTTGATGTGATAAAACGTTTTCTTGCAATTTGTCCATGTTAATTTCGTAACTTTCCCGGACTATTAGATTGTCCTTAGCGCTCTCACGCTGCAAAGGCTAGGACACGTAAAAAAATACCGCCAGCCAGACGGCGCCCTTAAGGGACGATGGACGCCAGCGGCACTCTTCTCAATAGCCCGTCACACAACTTTATAGTACAAGGGTGAACCCCATCCCATCCACAAACAAACGGACATTGTTTATAACCAACACACGTATTACACGTTAGAATAATATGAGATGTATAATATTATGACACACGTATTACACGTTAGAATAATATGAGATGTATAATATTATGACACACGTATTACACGTTAGAATAATATGAGATGTATAATATTATGACACACGTATTACACGTTAGAATAATATGAGATGTATAATATTATGACACACGTATTACACGTTAGAATAATATGAGATGTATAATATTATGACACACGTATTACACGTTAGAATAATATGAGATGTATAATATTATGACACACGTATTACACGTTAGAATAATATGAGATGTATAATATTATGACACACGTATTACACGTTAGAATAATGTGAGATGTATAATATTATGACACACGTATTACACGTTAGAATAATGTGAGATGTATAATATTATGACGACGATACACTCCGGCTGCCGCTGTTTTTAAAAGTTGGCTGGATATACTGTACATCTCGCTAGAAGAGCGGAGTGTAGTAGTTTTCGTCGGCGCTAAACAGCCAAGTCTTGAGCGCCGGTGATGAGGACGGAATGAGGTGAAGAAAGAGCTGAGCCGGAATTCAAGGGCGGCGGAGACGGAAGTGCCCCGAGAAAACCCACCGACCAGCGGCAACATCCCCCACGTTTCCCAAATGCGAAATCCAGGTGGCCCCGCCGGAAACTTAACCTGGTTCACCTTGGTCGGAGACGGCCCCTGAGAAGAGCAATATTCAAACTGTCCTGGCTTCAAATAACACGAAATAAAATATGCCAATAAACGAAATCGTCCGTTTGTTCTCTTGTTTCCTCCGATGCACCCCAACGCCAAGGTGTCCCATTTTTTTTATATACGGGGAGGGGGGGAGGAGGCATATAATGTGAAGCGTGGGGATTGGTTACCACATCACGATTTCCCTTTGAATTTTCGCAGGAAAACATTTTTGCCAACACCTAGTTATATTTTCACGTTTAGAAATGCAACACCCCCCCCCCCTTTTTTTTTCCCCAAAAAAATTCCATATAGCACACAAAAATACAATAACAAACACTGTTATACTATTTTTGTGCAGAAGAAAACCACCTACATACAGATTGATGCCGAAATTTAAAATTGCTGGAAAAATATTTTCCAATGCAACATTTGCCATAACTAATTACTGAGGACGATGAAGAGAGCAAAAAAGAGAAAAAGAGAGAGAGAGGAAGGGAAAGAAAGGGAGAGAAAGAGGGAGAGAAAGAGAAATAAAAAGAGAATGAGAGAACGAGAGAGAGGTAATTGAAGTAACAAGTAAGCTGAACGCTTACAATTCACAGCGATTTGCAGAATTACGTTCATAAGTTGACCATTTCCTACTGCTTTTTTCTGGAAGCTAGTTTGCACATGAATCTGTTATTCCGTTGTTCGGTTTCTGATGACTCATAATCTTCAAAGGCTTGGTATGCCCACACACGCCTACACAAACACAATCAAAACATAAACACACAAATACTAAACTTTAATAGCAAGGTGAAAAAATAACTTCAATTTGTGTAACTCAACACAGTTCAGATAATTTATCTACGAAGTAAAATTATTCACTTGTGTAGGTAAACACAGAATAGCAATGTTAAGAATGTGCTTACACGTGGAATAATTAATGTGAAGATTACTTCAACAAGTCGACTTTAAATGTAATGAATTATATGGATGCTGCCTTGGACTATCATCCAGTTATCAGAGAATATGCGATGCAAAAATTATCAATGTTCGCACATATTTACGTTTTACAAATCCACGTTGTCGGAGTTCTGTAGCTGTCTCAGAAGGAAGATTACAATGTTGCTACCGATTGAAAAGTGAGTTTCAGTTTTTTACTGACTCTAAAACCATATTCTGACTACATTAGCAATGAAATTCAGTGAACTGCTAACAGAGTCTTAAAAGTCCAAACGAGGTGCAATGCTAACGAAGGAAGACCCCAACTACGCGGAGAATTACAAATGGCGCCGCCACGCAACTCTAGCACCTGCTATTGCGGCGATAAGCCTACCGGGATTCGTGCCGCCTCCCGTCCTTGGGGGGGAGTTGAATTACTCGGGTTACCATTACAAGAATGTTCCGGTCATCGCCCTCTCCCTACCTCGGCGCGACTCGGGGTGTGGGGAACCTTCTGGATCGGGCCAGCGGGTCTATATAAGCGCGGCGGTCCTCCGAGTTGACAGTCTCGAGACTGGAGCCTTGAACGGCCTTACGCGCTAGGTGTGCGGTGCCAGCGGAGCGACGACAGTGACGGCGAGAGTGAGACTGGCGGGCGGGACTACTGAGCTGGATGCGTGAGCGACAGACATTTGCAAGGATGGCAATAGACAGTTTGATTGAATAAGTGTGAATGAAAAGACTGTAAACAATATAAACACAGTGATAAGGACTTTACTTATAATTGAGATGGACACAAAATATTGAGCTCACTAAGCATAACAAGTGTTAGCAGTAGTTTAATGTTGTAAATAATAGTTCAGTGTATTTTATAGCATTATAAAAAAATTTAAAATAGTAAATTTGGTTATTTTATTTTTACTGTAACCAAGATCCATCACTAACCGAGATACGCCCCTGGTGATTTCCAACAATATATTTATGAATCCATTAACTCATAATTTGGGTGTACTATCTGTGATAGAGCATGTTCAAGTGAAGTGCAACGCCTACAAGTTAATTACACAGGTCTGATATAAAATCAAGCTTGTTGGAGCAAGTGTCCTCGGTGTAGTAGGCACTCGAGAAAGCAGCCGCCCTCCGGCTCCAGGCTCAATGACTCACGCCTGCCTCGCAGATGCGCGCGCGCGACTCGCTAACAGGCGACAGTACGGCCCTCCAACCCTCGCGTCATCGATTCTCCGCCCGCCTGACCTACATTCCGCAAGGGCGGAGACGCTACCGCCGCCGCTGAACTAATGCAGCTCGGCGCGCAAAACGGCTCGCCGCGCCACCGATTTATTAGCAGGAAATTAAAACGGGCACAATTTTGCTCGCAAATTACGCTAGAATTTCCTACCTGCCGTCCGTGCGAACGTGGGTAATAACATTTATTACTGGAACAGTTATACAGCAAAAGCCCTTTTTTCATTTTGAGTTTGTTAAAATAGCCGCACTTTCACACTACTCGAAATAATTTCAGTCGTGGGAATATTGCTACTTTTAAATACTTCAAATTAATTTCGCAGTGTACCCCTGCCATCCTGAACACCACACACATCCATCTATATGAGCAAATCCTAAGAGGGGCCCGTCTTCTCCCAGCTTGAACTGCGTTGCAGTTTGTTTGAAATCCGTTGTATTTTCCTACGTCTAATAAACATGCGTCCAATGCCTGTCGATTACTTTCAAGACGTCAATCGCATTAGAAACACCATNTTTTTTTCCCCAAAAAAATTCCATATAGCACACAAAAATACAATAGCAAACACTGTTATACTATTTTTGTGCAGAAGAAAACCATCTACATACAGATTGATGCTGAAATTTAAAATTGCTGGAAAAATATTTTCCAATGCAACATTTGCCATAACTAATTACTGAGGACGATGAAGAGAGCAAAAAAGAGAAAAAGAGAGAGAGAGGAAGGGAAAGAAAGGGAGAGAAAGAGGGAGAGAAAGAGAAATAAAAAGAGAATGAGAGAACGAGAGAGAGGTAATTGAAGTAACAAGTAAGCTGAACGCTTACAATTCACAGCGATTTGCAGAATTACGTTCATAAGTTGACCATTTCCTACTGATTTTTTCTGGAAGCTAGTTTGCACATGAATCTGTTATTCCGTTGTTCGGTTTCTGATGACTCATAATCTTCAAAGGCTTGTTATGCCCACACACGCCTACACAAACACAATCAAAACATAAACACACAAATACTAAACTTTAATAGCAAGGTGAAAAAATAACTTCAATTTGTGTAACTCAATACAGTTCAGATAATTTATCTACGAAGTAAAATTATTCACTTGTGTAGGTAAACACAGAATAGCAATGTTAAGAATGTGCTTACACGTGGAATAATTAATGTGAAGATTACTTCAACAAGTCGACTTTAAATGTAATGAATCATATGGATGCTGCCTTGGACTATCATCCAGTTATCAGAGAATATGCGATGCAAAAATTATCAATGTTCGCACATATTTACGTTTTACAAATCCACGTTGTCGGAGTTCTGTAGCTGTCTCAGAAGGAAGGTTACAATGTTGCTACCGATTGAAAAGTGAGTTTCAGTTTTTTACTGACTCTAAAACCATATTCTGACTACATTAGCAATGAAATTCAGTGAACTGTCAACAGAGTCTTAAAAGTCCAAACGAGGTGCAATGCTAACGAAGGAAGACCCCAACTACGCGGAGAATTACAAATGGCGCCGCCACGCAACTCTAGCACCTGCTATTGCGGCGATAAGCCTACCGGGATTCGTGCCGCCTCCCGTCCTTGGGGGGGAGTTGAATTACTCGGGTTACCATTACAAGAATGTTCCGGTCATCGCCCTCTCCCTACCTCGGCGCGACTCGGGGTGTGGGGAACCTTCTGGATCGGGCCAGCGGGTCTATATAAGCGCGGCGGTCCTCCGAGTTGACAGTCTCGAGACCGGAGCCTTGAACGGCCTTACGCGCTAAGTGTGCGGTGCCAGCGGAGCGACGACAGTGATGGCGATAGTGAGACTGGCGGGCGGGACTACTGAGCTGGATGCGTGAGCGACAGACATTTGCAAGGATGGCAATATACAGTTTGATTGAATAAGTGTGAATGAAAAGACTGTAAACAATATAAACATAGTGATAAGGATTTTAATTATAATTGAGATTGACATAAAATATTGAGCTCACTGAGCATAACAAGTGTTAGCAGTAGTTTAATGTTGTAAATAATAGTTCAGTGTATTTTATAGCATTATAAAAAAAATTGAAAATAGTAAATTTGGTTATTTCATTTTTACTGTAACCAAGATCCATCACTAACCGAGATACGCCCCTGGTGATTTCCAACAATATATTTATGAATCCATTAACTCATAATTTGGGTGTACTATCTGCGATAGAGCACGTTCAAGTGAAGTGCAACGCCTACAAGTTAATTACACAGGTCTGATATAAAATCAAGCTTGTTGGAGCAAGTGTCCTCGGTGTAGTAGGCACTCGAGAAAGCAGCCGCCCTCCGGCTCCAGGCTCAATGACTCACGCCTGCCTCGCAGATGCGCGCGCGCGACTCGCTAACAGGCGACAGTACGGCCCTCCAACCCTCGCGTCATCGATTCTCCGCCCGCCTGACCTACATTCCGCAAGGGCGGAGACGCTACCGCCGCCGCTGAACTAATGCAGCTCGGCGCGCAAAACGGCTCGCCGCGCCACCGATTTATTAGCAGGAAATTAAAACGGGCACAATTTTGCTCGCAAATTACGCTAGAATTTCCTACCTGCCGTCCGTGCGAACGTAGGTAATAACATTTATTACTGGAACAGTTATACAGCAAAAGCCCTTTTTTCATTTTAAGTTTGTTAAAAGAGCCGCATTTTCACACTACTCGAAATAATTTCAGTCGTGGGAATATTGCTACTTTTAAATACTTCAAATTAATTTCGCAGTATACCCCTGCTATCCTGAACACCACACACAGTCATCTATATGAGCAGATCCTAAGAGGGACCCGTCTACTCCCAGCTTGAACTGCGTTGCAGTTTGTTTGAAATCCGTTGTTTTTTCCTACGTCTAATAAACATGCGTCCAATGCCTGTCGATTACTTTCAAGACGTCAATCGCATTAGAAACACCATTTTGGAGCACTCCGACGTAGCTAAAAACGGCCTTTACAAAGCGGCGTGTCTCAAAATATTCAGATCAGATACATATTGAATTACTCGAGGGTTCTGCACTGAACCTTGATACAGACTTTCCACTTTAACGTAACCGCTTAGATTAGCGGCTTAAAATCTGAGATTGCCTTAACAATGAAACCGAAACGTTGGCACTGTAATTAGTTCATAAACAAACTGCGAGCGGCACATCTTTATTACATGCCCACATGACATCATCTCTATCATTCAAAACCCTATTTTTTCATGCTCTCGCATTCCGCTATAGTCACCTGCTAATTGCTCATTCTGTCGCGTGTGCTCCACTCCCTTCGAACCACCATCTTGGATATCATGATTCNATAGTCACCTGCTAATTGCTCATTCTGTCGCGTGTGCTCCACTCCCTTCGAACCACCATCTTGGATATCATGATTCTCGTGTTATATAATTCCACCCTGATTTCTACCATTTTGGATTCAATTCTATCATGCTCTATCATTCAATCCATATTGTCTCATGCTCTTGCATTCCACCTTTGTCGCCTTCGCTCCACCTTGCCATCTTTGTTGGACTTTATTCATGTTGTTTGTAGGACAGAATATTTTTCATGTTGTGTAGGACTTGTGAATTTTATTCCGTTGGTGTAGGATTTAGAATATGTTTCACCATGTGTAGGACTTAGAACATCCTTCACCATGTATAGGTCTTAACCATTGGCGTATATAACTTAGAAACATTTTCGTCAGTATCAACCTAACTTAACATAACTTTACCTAACCTAATTTCGCCTAACTTAACCAAACTCAACCTAGCATAACCTAATCTGACATGACCAAAACTTAAATAACTTAACCATAAATTACCTAACAATCATATAAGAACTCATTTGGACACCTACTGATTACTCACCCCCCTAGAACAACCATTTTATTTCGTCTGCTGACAACTCATTCATGTACATCTTTTCACCTTGCGCATAGTACTTAACACTTATATTGTACTTAACCTCCCATATAAAAAATTAAAAAGTATGGATGGTTATTATGGGTGAATTTTTTTGTGTTATAGAAAATTGTATGGCTGTTTAGTATGTTGGTCGGTCTGGTATAAGTAAAGTTAGGTTGACAGATNTTTTTGTGTTATAGAAAATTGTATGGCTGTTTAGTATGTTGGTCGGTCTGGTATAAGTAAAGTTAGGTTGACAGATGGTAGAAATGATTATCGAATGAGATAGCCTGTATGTGTGGTTGCTCGGGTGTGGCTGGTTTTTATGTCTGATGTTTTCTTAGGTTTCAGTGGGTGGTATGTCTGGTCGGTATGTCGTGAGGCAAGTGCGTATAGGTTTGCTTAGTGTAGTTATTTTTTTTATTTGGATTGTTGTTGGTTAGCTATGATTTTTATAGAATGTTGTTGGTTATGAGGTTGGGTTAGGTTTGATTTTCTCTGGACTATGTTTAGTCATCTTCATTAGAGTATGCTTAATTGATTATGTGAATAAATAAGTTTTCTTTTACTTGTTGTATACCTTGCAAAGAATGTGGTATATGGAGGTGGATGTGGATGTGGAGGTGATTGCATAGAACCAATGCTACAAANGTATACCTTGCAAAGAATGTGGTATATGGAGGTGGATGTGGATGTGGAGGTGATTGCATAGAACCAATGCTACAAATTTTATAATGTCTCTATCAAACCATCTATGTAAGTAAACTGACAGCGACAAGGTTATGCATAGTATCACCATTACATAAATTTTCAATAATGTCATAATTTTACCACAATACCAAAAATATCACAAATTGAAAACTTTTTTTTAAATTTTCTGCAGCCTGTTAAGACAATCTTTCATTTGCTATAAACCGAGTCCTCGCCTCTAACAACATAATACTAATTAAATATGTCGACCAAACATTCCCTACCACCCGACCATAATTAATACCATATCAACCAACTATATACCCGAACCTCTAATAACCCAATGGAAAAATGTTTAAACAAGCTCATAATATTTGATATCATATCATAGTCACTACCAAAAACCTTCCAACCAGCTATTTCTACGGATTGTTCAGGCTAAAATATTCTATACCCCGACTACATGAACATGACATAACATCAGTCACTACCTACAGTCCATTAGATTAGGCGATATCGTCTAAACTAAATAGTTCCCTTTATACCAGCCATGAAAACAAAGTCACCATACAGACATTACTATGAAATATTTCAGCGAATAAATCTGACAAACCATTTCATCATGTAACAGCGACACACATGGCCAGATAATACCATCACTACAAACAGTATACCCTCGCCAGCGAATCAGNTTTCATCATGTAACAGCGACACACATGGCCAGATAATACCATCACTACAAACAGTATACCCTCGCCAGCGAATCAGCCATAAAGAAATGTCATGTCAATAGGTCATACCACTAGACCGGCAAATAAAATGTACAAGCAAAACACATTCAAACCATCAATATTCGTAGCCCATATCACACCACACAGCTCATTTGCACAGACCATACCATCCATTTGCNTTTCATCATGTAACAGCGACACACATGGCCAGATAATACCATCACTACAAACAGTATACCCTCGCCAGCGAATCAGTCATAAAGAAATGTCATGTCAATAGGTCATACCACCAGACCGGCAAATAAAATGTACAAGCAAAAANGCCATAAAGAAATGTCATGTCAATAGGTCATACCACCAGACCGGCAAATAAAATGTACAAGCAAAAAACATTCAAACCATCAATATTCGTAGCCCATATCACACCACACAGCTCATTTGCACAGACCATACCATCCATTTGCAAAGCCCTTATCATCAGACAATACCAGCAGAACCAACAAACGATACAGACAAGTCATATCAACCATCGAACCAAAATATTTCAACCAATCATTTCGACTTACAATACTAACCATATGAACAGATCATAACAGACCATATGAACAGATCATTCGATCTGACGATGCCCACCAGTCATACTGTCAGAACAAACATTTCAACCATTCCTGCGAAAAAATATTAGAACCAAATACTTGGCAACTACATCATCATATCATACAAGTCAGATGAAAAAATCTTACAGAAAACCATGCACGACCATGTTATGAGACCATTTCAACCAATAATACTAACAACCTATCACCCTCCATACTTTCCAAAACATTTCAGTCATACCATCCAGACAATATAACACTACCTTTACATACTGCATGTTCAAAATGTATTGCTTCTAGTAAATAGCATGCCATGTCCATCACATCATAGAAGTTCGCAGGTCAGTAGTCCTTTCAAAAATGTGTTCTTTACTCACCATCAGTTATTACTAAAGGTTTTGTTATAAAAGCAGCACTGTTTTTTCCATCTAATGATAGGATAATCGAAACGTTGTGCATATAGAAATATGCTCAGTACTCGATTTAGCACCATCAGAGACTTACTTCATTTTCAAGCAGATACGATCTCATAGGGGGTTACCATGTTACCGTAGCGACATGTGACCGTACGACTGCTACTGGCTACTGCGCACCGCTGGCACTGGCCGACAGCGTGAATGCCTGGCCACGGCTTATTTGTAACCAATAAGAATACCAGGGACTTTCTAGAAGTTCATCGCTCTATTTTTCCTACCAATAATGAAACAGTATAGCAATATGTGGCATACGAAAGCTTCGTACGAAAACAGCACAAAGCTAAATCGTAAAATGCTACATTTCTGAGGCTAAATGTGCTAATGCGTCAGGTGGTCGTACGCGCCGATTGTCCGAGGCGTCAAGCGATCGTTCAGCTTCTGCTTCGAGGAAGAGTAGCCTAAGTTCAAACAATCTTTCCCCGTTCAGCGCTACATGCGTTGTTTCGCCTAACCGCGATATTATTTCCCCACTTACGTGGAATGCATGGCAAGAAACGTGGCCAGAGATTATTATAAAGTAAGTAAATGCAAAAAGTATTACATTTTTTTTTTTTTTTTGCTTTAGGGGATAAGCAGCTTTATGTTAAGAAATATTACGCTCTATCTATAACACTGAAAATATTTTGCAATAAGAAAAACATAAAAAAATTCTTCTTAACGTTGCTTAGCTTACACATATCTGCAACAGATAAATAATAGGCCTATCATGTCTAATATTTCTCACTTATTGCTAAGAATGTCTCGTAGGATGTGCCCTAGCGACCGCGATAACCATTCCGCCATTGAGACGCTCTACAAACCCTGGATGTTTAAGCAATAATAATGTTTATTATTACTGATTTCAGTCTGGAGTTGAACTAAATTCAAAACGTTATACACATACATATTATACATAATGCCGCTATTTTCAAAATATATATGATGTGTTTAAAAATTATATCAGTTCGTTTGGCCTAACGCGGCACTATAAGTGTGGTAAAAGTTTTAAGGGACACGCGCACAGTAAGATTAGTTCATAAGGCTATATTTGTTCCTCAGGAAAATAGGTTAAATGATAAGAATCAATAAATATATCAATATTGGTTAATTGGTGTTTTTATTATTAAAAGCAAGTTATAAAGTTTGTTGAAATTTCATTCATTAATTTAATAATTAGGTGTAAATAAAACGCGAAAGTGATAGATGGCGTAAACCTGCGTTATTGAAATGTATGCTTTGTAGGTGGGGCATTACATTTCGTCGACAAGAGTGGTCATTAGAGACCAGGCAGAATCACAAGCTCAAACAATATAAGGATGGGGAGGGAATCGGCCATGACTTATGTTAAGGAAAAAATCACAGCATTTTCCGGATGTGATTTCTGGAAACCCTGTGGAAATAACATGCTTGTGTGCAATATTTCGTGCACTGTATCGTAAATTAATCAGTAAATATGAACTGCATACCCTATTCCGAACCAATCTACGCCCATTTAAGTGAACCATTTACTTTTGTCCTAATGTGAAGATAATTTTACCTTTACCTCTGCTGCAAGAAAAATTGTCAATGAATACATCGTCTGAATTAAGCTATTCAACACACTTAAAGTAACCATTGTGACATTTAAGTATGGTCTTTTTCTTATTAATATTAAAGAGGTCGATGCAAACTTAAAAAAAAATTAAGTATACAGTTTTATAGACTTGGGAAAACGCAACTAGCCACGAGTGTTTAGGTTTCGACAAAAAAAAAAGTACATTGACCGTGAATATTTGTGAGGCAAAGTGTGCTCGTGTGTCAGGCGACCGAGCGCGGTGAGCGGCCGGGTCGTCAAGTGGTCGCACGACTTCTGCTTTGATGTTTCACCTAACCCTGACATTTATCCACTTAGGTCCGATGCATTGCAATAAATTTGACTAGTGATTATTATGAAGGTAATAATTTTATTACAATAATTTTAGTTTCATTCATATTTTACTTTAGTGAATAAGCAGCTTGATGTTTAGAAACATTGTGCTCTAACTATAACACTGAATATATTTTGTGCGAGTTTAATTCGACTCCAGACGGAAATCAGTGATAGTAAAATTATTATTGCTTTAAGCAAACAGGGTTTGTAGATCGTCGAAATGGCGGAGTGGTTAACGCGATTGCTAGGGAACTCCCTGCCAGACGTTCTAAGCAGTTGGCGAAAAATATTAAACAGGATATAATTAATGTATTACAGAGATACGTACACTAAGCTACAATAAAATTATTTTTATTATTATTATTATTTATAAATTGAATATATGCGGCAAATATTATTTTACGAACAGTGCTACAAAATAAAAGTTCTGACGAGAATAATTTGAATTTGAAAAGGCAAAGAAAATGCGAAAAAGTAAAAATATGAAGAGTGTGAATCTCTCATACGTCGTGGTTTTTACAGTTCTTGAAATTTTCAAGCAAGCATGCCAATCAAAATTGTAGTCTCTGATTTCGCCTCATTGGGAAAATTTAGTGTTCTTAAAAAAATAGTATTGATTAAGTCGCTTTAAAGTTGTTCGCAATATGAGACGAAGCAATGTTTTGTGATATCAATTCGATTATGAAATCATGTGTAAATTATTAGAAAACATTAACCTACATATATTATTCAGAATGATTCACGAGGAGTTACCGCCACTCACATGGCTTATTCCTCAAGTCATTTGGAGGGAAATCTGCCATATGACTGTGGGTCCTGTTCCCAATATTTACAGATTAATACGAAAAATTGGAAACACAATACAGTGAGCAGCTGCACTATGTTGTTGCGTGTGGGGGTGGATGAAGGATATTGTGTATCAGAGGAATGCACAAACACGTGAGGAGCTACTTGCGTGCATCATGCATACCGCTACAGACACAGCCGTGTGCAGCTACGTAGAACGGCGCGTGCGGTTCATAGGCATGCCGCCAAGGTATGGCGGTAGACGGAAACATTTTGAACATGTTTTGGAAACTTGTTACACTCAATTTCGATGCTCAACTGTAAACAATATAGTCTGTAATTGCATAAAAGTATTTACTTCTACAAGGGTTATTCTTTTTTCTTCACCTTTCCAATTTTTCGAATTACTCTGTAAATATTGGGAACATGACCCACATTCATGTGTCACTCTTTGCTCCAAATGACTTCAGGAATAAGCCGTGTGAATGGCGGTAACTTCTCGTGAATCATCCTGTCTGTTAAAATGTTTCTATTATTTAAATTTGTCTGCATTCTCAACGTTTGTATTTATTGTAAAATGCCAAAAAAATACTTTTAGGAAGTGAAGAAAATCAGATGTTTGGCTTTAATTTTGCGGGATATACAACTTGCAGAGGCGGATTTTGGGTTCAGTATTTAAAAGAGGACATAACTCCGGAACATTTGATTTCTTTAACATGTACACTTTTTAAAGTGTTTACTTAATTTAATATTGTAAATAATACGTTGTTGGTAAGGCTATCGTCATTCAAACACATACGTGAATGGGATACATTCTTAACATACCGTAATTTGCAGTATATAATTAAAATACTACAACAATTATATAGACATCCGTATCAGGTGCAAAGGCCAGATTTTGAAAGTTAGAAGAAGGTAGTGCCAATATTGTGGTTTTGCTAACATAACCTTATTTCTCCTTGTGTGTTATACCACATAAAGCCATACTGTTTATGTTCATATTAGCTGTTGGTTACGTTTCCCTAAAAAAATTATTCCTTATGCTAGTGACTATGAGGTTTTACCGTTTTCAAGAACAAAAATTTCTCTGGTTGGTGAATTCAAAAAGCAAGTGGGGTGGATTTGTGTTTACTCATGATAACTTTCATTTTAATTTCCTTTTAAATCCATAAATGGTTTTCCTCATAAAAATATAACTATTTATTAAAAGTGTTGCGTGTTATATTTATGTGTGTGTGTGTGTGTGTGTGTGTGTGTGTGTGTGTGTGTGTGTGTGTGTAGTTACGCACCCCCTTTTTTCCCATGCCAGGTGCGCGCAGTTCCGCCGCGGTGGGGAAGGAGAATCACCATGACCTGGCCGCCTGACGGGCGGGTTAATTAACAGCTACAAGGAATGGCGTCAGCCACCTTCCCCCATCTCACTTTTGGTAATACCTTCTGGCAGTCTCCTCTCTCGGCGCAACCCGACATGTAAAAAAGTTTCTGAGCTAAGGCCGATGACAGTATTAATACTCATGCAGCCGGTGAATTGGCAGTATTTATGGTAGCCATCTGGCTGAAGTGTGGTATTCTGGATAGTCTGGTGCAGCGAGTGACGTTAGCAGAAGATGACGGACGATGGTGGTGGGTGCGAGACGACGGCAACTGTCAAATATAGAAGTATAATTTATAAAACAATTCAAAAGGCTTTGATACACTGTTGATTGGGACTGATTTTAGTTATTTGATCGCATTAATTTATGTAGGGTGACGGCCGATTATGTACATATTAGTTGTAAATAGCAAGTAATAGCTATGTACCGTGAGATATTAAGTCGACAGTTATCGTTTAACTCTTTTATTTAATTAACACTACCATTCCTTAAATAACCTGGCTAAGCCCACTGGCTTCGAAAATTTTTAACTTTATGTACGTATGTATGTATATATATAATTTTACGCATGGAAATTACAGAGAAGGCGGACGTGACCTGATCTACTAGCATGGGCCTCAATTACTGGTTTGGTAATTAATTTGCTTGTAGTTATATAAAATCAGGTCTGTCCAAAATCTCTGAATAGGTACAGAAAAAATATCAAGTGGACGCACTAAACTAAATGAAATAAAAATAAAGTTGTATGATTGTCTTAGTTTGAAAGAAATAAATTCAGGAGAAATTTTAACTATTATTCACTGAAATCGTTTCTCGTTTACCACATCGAGGTTTCAACTGGTCTCATAATGAGCTCTATGTCATTTTCATAATGTATTTTACCATTACGAAACAAATTATTCGTCCATACATAGGCCCTATTAAATGACTGACTAGTCACCGTGTTTATTAAGTTTTCAACTAGGATAGTTACTAATTTGTTTAAAAACTTCCTCAGCGTTATCAGTATGGGTAATACGAGTATCAGACGTCAGTATACAGTACATAAATGCAGTTGAGCTGAAAAAGCTCAAGCTGCAAGTACACAAAGCTGAAGTTTGTGAGTTTTTTTTCTGTACTGCGGCGTAGGACATTGGTGTCGTGACCACAAAGAGTTAAAATCGCTGATCGCCTCACTGTACATTATGTACAAGTTGAAAATGCAGCACACAACATTGAAAAAACGTGACAGGACGGCATCTGGCATCAACGACTGAAACCAACCACAGCAAGAGTGTTGAAATTGGTATAGTCTGTTCGCAGTTTCTTTACACTTTTTGAATCAAACCTTAGAAAAATCACCACACGTATGATGTGTGTTTCTTAATTTTGTACTTAATTTTGTATCGTATGCATTTTATACTTCTGTAAAGATTAAAGTAACTTATTTTTGATTAAACTGAACTTTTACGTACATTTTATCAATAAAATATAACATTTCAATTATAATTAATATTAACAAAAACAGTGACAATATAGGTGTGTTGGAAATGCCTAGTAATAAATAGTTCTTATACATCATATATTTACATTGAGTGCGCACGAATGCGTTAAGTTGTCCCTTCAGCGAAATTTTCTAGACTCGGTTATTTTTTGTTTGCATGAGGCGGAAGAATATCCTGGAGGTAAAACTTTGGCAAGGCTTATTAGCTGCATTCACAGAAAACGTACACAACTTGGGCATAATAAAAATTTCAGATGATTTTGTCTTTAACAAGATAAATCTATAAACATGTAATGCGTAGAAAGAAAGTCATTCAAAAACTTTTGGATAGTTTTTAAAGGTGTCTAAACACGAAAAGCATTTAAGAAACGTTTCGTGCCCAAAGACAAGTTGCAAGTCCTCATTTCGACTTCAAATGCGCGAGTGAGTGAGCGGAGAGATTTGGGCGGCTCTGAGAGCCGATGAGGGTGAAGCAAGATGAGTATGGAGCAGCGCCGGAATGAAAGGGTGGGGGAAACGGGAGATCCCGAGAAAGCCTTCCGACCCTTCCGACCAGCAAACATCGTCCGGAACAATTCCCAAATGCGAAAATCCGGGAGCGAACCCGCCGGGAATCGACTTCAAGGATTAATATTTTAGGGAGTGATAGGGCTAAAACGGATGTTTTCAGAATCAAGTTTTAGGTGGTAAAATTTTAATACGGTAGCATTAAAATATAGCGTCACCATTTGAAGTCACGTCCAGGCGAGTCGCCGACATAAACACAGGCTGTATGTTGCTTGTACCTACGTGTGGACAACACCTGATTCTTATGCTGCACAGCATGTCAGTTTGCATACACCTCAGGCATTCTTAGGCGCACCTTTAAACATACAAATGCTTATATCGCGAAAACGGCTAGCCTTAGCGAGAGCCGACAAGACGACCTGTTTTGTTGCTTTTCACATTCTCATTAACATACGTATGTAGACGTGAATTATATATCAGTGTTTCGAAAGTAACGGTCAATAAAGGGTCATGAACCACGAGTACGTAGCGAAGGGTGTATGGTATTACCACCACACTCATAATAGGTTGAAGGTCTCCCTTTCCTATAACAGTGTTCGAAATAGTGTTGCTTAATCTCACATGTTTTCGGAAATATTTCACAAAATGTAATTTCAAATTCGATTTTCAGTAGCACGTAGCGGCCACAATTCTCACTTTTTCGACAAATGTCCAAATGCATGTCTGCTTTGTTTCTCGTAAGGAATCGCCTACCAAAATTAACACGCTCAGTCCCGACTCATCCTGTAGTCTTGATGTAACAATTTTTTTCATATTTACCTCCGTCGCGTCGTGTTAAAAAACTATAATTCTATTGTATCAGAAATAATCTCACGTTAATACACCAAATTTCCTAAATTACTAATTCGAATGATCCTTGAAGTGTTTTGCAGGATAACTTTCCCCTGGTATTTCAACGATTTTTTTTAGATTCCTGTGTAAAACAATGGACGTATTTAGTGATCATTAATTTGACACACACAGTCGCACGCACACGCACACACACTTAAATAACACCACACAAAAGGTCACGATCGTATGTTGTTATTTAATTACATGTACTGTGTGTCAAAGTGTCTGTNTCTCTCTCTCTCTCTCTCTCTCTCTCTCTCTCTCTCTCTCTATCACACACACATAAGTGTGTGTGTGTGTTGCGTTCGTGCGTGTGTGTGCGTGCGCGAGTGTCTGTGTCTGAGCATGAACATTCAACAGCTAGTGAGCTAGTGTGCTAGGTTCCGTCACGTCTTCCTTCTATCAAATGCCCAGCATGTGGAGAGATATTTTGCGCATTTGAGGCATGAAGCAAAAGAGAGCTAAGGGCGACACTGGCACGCGCAACAAACGCCACATTGCCTCAATGACAAAGCACTACAAACTCACGAGCAGTCTAGCAGTCGTGCAGTAAGCAGCCACGGGAGTCTAAACGATAAGTATTGCTAGTTATGGTTGTAATTATAGTAATAAAAATAGTACAGTGTAGAAATAAAAATAAATTAATAGAACGTGGGACATAATTTAACTCCAAAAATAAAATTGAAGAGCAGTTTTTTTTAAGCAAAACCAGAAAAACTAAAAATGGGCAATACTACATAACAGTTGTTGCCAACTTAATGGCGAATTATTTTGCAGTACTGGTGCGTTAATTTTGCATTTCATCTTACACTGCAATAACCTGTAAATATTTACGTCAAAAATATCTCGGAAAAAATATAATTAATAAATTTAGTAAAACCAGTTTTGTTGGACTATGCCCTAACTAGGTTTTTCTGTATTGGCTTCCATAATAATGAAAAATATCACTAATCTCTACTGGGTTATGCCCCATGCACTCTTTACGCCTTTGCACAACTTAGAAAAATAACTCAATTTTCAAATCGAAATATTATCCTGAAAAAGCCCGTTTTACCCATTTATATCTACTCTCTACAGGAAAAAGGGGGGGGGGGGAAGATAAAGAACAATATTTTAATATATTCACGTGAGCTTTCTTAAGTGAATTTCGGATAAAAGTTCAGCAGTTAAACGTAGGGGCACTTGTTTTTCGCGAAAAGATTTCAGGACAACGTACTTTAGTTCGGAACCGCGCTTTCGTGATAGGATCATTTGAATTGTTACGCGTCTTATCTATCTGCCGCGAATCACGGACGGTCAGTATCGGAGAAACTGAATTCTGATTGGCTCGCTCATGTAATAGACTCTTCACACAAAGACAAGCGGCCAATAGTCAAATGAAGACTGCAAGTGTGCACATAGGATATTGAAGTCTAGCCTCCACGTAGATCTTTCCGCGAAAAAAAAAATGTGACCCTAGAATTATACAGTATCATAAAACACTAATTCATAAAGCCCTGCTCACCTCTTCACAACACAGGCAGTGGCCGCCTTTAAGACAATGACGACTGAACTACACTTATTAACACTACGTAAATGGTATACAAATTAAAGTGAATAAGTATTAAAAATAAATATGTGTAGGACGTGTACACAGTATCTTCAGAACACATATACTTTGTTATATTTTGTACAATTGACCTATTATTTGACCAACGAGTGCATAAAATGTTCGTCGTGAAGTATGTTGAATTATGCTATATACGTAATCGTATGTGAAGAAGAAACAAAACGATGAAAATTTGTTTTAATAATCTCACAGAAAATAATCTCGTCTGAAATAAATGAAAGAGGTCTAAAATAATTTTACATGCACCTCAAGATAGTAAAATAATTGCCCTAACAGAACCAGTCAACGAGACTGCCTTGTGCGAGACCGGCCGAGTGGAAGGATAAATTTTAAATGATTTTAGACGTGTCTCGACCACATTCCATAGTTTTGCTTTTAAACAAAATAAGTTATGTCCATCTTTACCCGGGTCAAATGAAATAGATATATATACATATATATATATAACTCTAAAAATTGCTGATAAATCAAGATTTATAGACTCAACAAAGACATAAAATCTTATTAATTTATTCCTAGTTGCTCTCTTGCAGAATAATTCTTCTCTCTCTCTTTTTTTTTGCTTTCTGAAAGCTATATTGTGAAAAGTAGCTGAGACACGCCTAAAATCATTTAACAAGTAAAATACTATCCTTTCACTCTGTCAGTCCCGCACTAGGCAGACCCCTTAAGGGGGAAGTATCCGTGCCATCTTGGATTTACGTAGCTTCCTCCATAACTTAATTTCCGGAGTCAATATTTAAAAACCAAGCTAGTCAAGGCATAGGGACCATCTTAACAGTTATTTCTAAATCCAACTCATTTTTCATACATTATTAATTTCACATCTGTAACAGTAACCAAATATTACTTAATTATTTAATAATATCAATCCTACATGGGAAAATACTGGTATAATTGAAACCGTACGAAAATATAAAAAAAAAAATTCGTTAAGTAGTCCTCTATGTCATGTCTAGCTTTCATTTTTTGTGTTTGGTCATACATTTTAATTACGAAGATTTGTAAGAGAAATCGAAGATGAAGTGGATACTACCCCATTAGGCGTTAAATACTCTGAAATATTATAAGTTTTATAACTAACTAGCTGTGCCCGCGGCTCCGCTCGTGTGGACTACAGAATTATTGTTTAGGTTTTTCTTTGATAAATATTACGTTTTTAATGGGGAAACAACAGCTTGAATTTTACGTATTTAATTATTGAGAAATTAAATGGTAAAAATACTTATTAGTATTTCTCTGTTATAGATATATATATGCTACCGCGGAGTTTTTTTTAGGTCTTTTTATTGCACACAATTTTTAACTACATGATATTGTTCCATTTTTAACAGTTTATACAGCGTATTGCAAGAGAGCGCGCTGGCGGCAAACGTTTTTCCGACTTGATTCACTATTATTGTCAATGTTTATTCCTTATGTTACTTTACGTAACAAAATTTATATTAAAACCTGGCCCGAGAACATAGCTATGAATTAAAAAAACACGTAAATCGGGGTGGCTCTGGAGTGATAAGCGCACTAACAGACAGACAGACAGACAGAGAGAGAGACGTTGAGTTTTATAATATGTATAGATGGATTTTTTAAAAATGTAATTAGTGGAAGTGAACATTTGACTACAATTGAAATACAAGCGTTTCTGCCAGGACAGTTCTGTTTTATTTCGGGCCTAAATGTACCCGCAGGAGTGTCAGAACTTCAGATAGTACGACGTGTAACACCATGAACAACTCGGTTACGACGTAACAGGTTTTGATGACGCACTAATTCCCAGGCTAAATGTACCGCGAAGTGGAGGGCCATCGGCGCCGATAATACTCGGCTGTGAAGTAATGGCCAATCGTAACTAGCGGGAATTTCAATTCGCCGCTGCCACGGGAATGGCACGCAGCTACACGGAAATAGGAGGGCTGTGCGGCGGAGGGGGAGGGAGGACGGCCCAAGTTACATGCATGCTGTTGAACCGTTCCATTATTAATTACATTAGGTATTACAGCCAAGCAGTAACAACAAAAGTGAGTTACTTCGAATTAATCTTAAACGGGCGCGAATTCTTTAGTAAGGTGGAATAATGCAATAAGACGATAACAAGACTGGCATACAACAGTAATGTTAACATAATACTTTGCAACGTACTCTGTAGCGAAAGATTTTGTCAACTATCCGATGCGAACAATGCAAACAAGTGCGACAAGTTTTCTGGACAAAAAATGTTATGGTGAATATACGTGTGCGACCTGGGTGTACAGGTAAATATTAAGTAAAGGCTGTCTCAAACGTAACAGCTCTTGAGCACAGATGGGCAAAATTTTTTATTTACACAGACTATGAATATACTTAAGCACGTATAGCAGCTGTTAAAATAATAGTTTTTGTGGGCTCCAGTAAGTATCTAGGATCTCCCATGCCTTTAGAGACAACTACTGGCGTGTTTTGTAAAAATGCCATTTTACTATAAAACATGCCATTTTTGGTTGCATTCCGCATTCAACAGCGAAGAGCACCATCAGTTAAAGGACACTAGATCGATCGCAAACAAGAAGCAACGTGGACGTCCCATTGGAGTTGACTGAAGGTGATTTACATTAATTTGTGGTAAATTTGTACCAGTCAGGGCAGTTTCGCGCACTGAGGAAAAGGTTTGTTAAATAAAACAAAGTTGTTTGGCGCAACCAAATTAACTGTTCGTATAGCTATTCGGGAGGAACCAAATTATTTTGTGTAGTAGGTATTTGGTTGCCCCCTAACGTTTAAGGTTGGTTTGGTGCACATAAAAATTTGTATGGCTCTATGTAAATTACAGTTTCAGTTATTTTTTTTTTAAATGAGAGCAGCGCCGAGATTCGAACCCATAACCTTGGCGTCCGGACGCTACGCCTTAGCGATTCCAACTAAACTGACTGCTAGCGGAAATGTTTTGATATAAATAGTTGTATAATATATGGCATGTACGTAGGTAAGTATTTTTACGTACTACAGATTTACCTTTTTATTTCCAGTGTAACTTGTGTCATTGGGATTGTTTATACCATTATTAAGAGCACCATTGACAAACACTCTTAACTGTTAAAGAAAATTATAAACCAACTCTCAAGCTGTAAATTTGAACGAAGGCAACAATATGAAACGATTAGCCTACAGGCAACCAAATAAATGCCAGTACTGAACCAAGCTGACATTGTTGCCATCACAATTTCTGTCATAATAGATCAATCGGACTGTTCCAGCTAACCAAATACTTATTCACCCGAAACAGAATAATAATTCGACTCTACCTTGATGTTAAAAATATTTACGGTAACCAAACACTAATTGGTTGACAGTACTTGTAAGATATTTGAGCTACACACACACACACACACACACACACACACACACACACATTATATATATATATATATATATATATATATAATATTTGAAAAACCAAATTAATGTTCTGCTCAACAAATTATTTTCAAAATTTCATATTTGGCTTAAGGAACGAATACAGATGTTTGGAGCTATAGCATATTAGTTGGGCGGACGAAATATTGTTTATTATAAACAAATACTTTTGAAGTAAATTTATTTTGTATGTAAACCTGTATCTTTCCCCCCAGTGTACCACCTGCCTAATTTATTTCAAATGAAGGCTCGAAGAATACGTGCACATTGCCATGTTATTTTTAAAAAAATATTGTTAAATATTAAGTATACATTAGGTGCNGGGGGGGGGGGTTAAATGGGCAGGTGAAGCATAAAGCTGGAAAGAGTCCTGAAACGGAGTTCTTAATAATCCCATACTGAAGACTCCTCAAAGCACGCAGCCCGCAATACAGTCAATGCCGCAGGCTGCAGAGGAATACAAACCAGCATGAAGGTACTGTAGCTACTGAAATATTGGAGAAATAAAAGTTCACCCACAAAAGTAGGTGCAATGAAGAACAGGCCCTGAAAACTACTTAGTGGACGGTGTTGCGAATTAGCTTTTAAATCAATTAATACCAGAAAATGGCTATGGGCGTAGCTAAATAATGAATCATGATTAAGTAGAAGACAGCAGTATAAGATGGGGTTAATTGAACATAAGGATTATACAATAACTATTTACGTGACTATTGATCGGGGCAGCTTAAATGGAATACTAAGATGCCAATTAATTACAATACGTTTTATTACCCCATGCCACTACTATTACAGTCTAATTGGAAAGTCCACACCTTGTTCATGTTGCTGGAGGCTGATTCTAGGAGGCGGTTAACGACGGCCGGACACACCCATCTCCACATCTTCTTGGTCCGCTGCCCCGATGACAAAATACACCGTACCAGTGTTACGTTGGCATATATCGGGCGCGTTGTTTAATATTTTCGGTCCTGTTTATTGATCGGTGGAGAGGTTTCTGCAACTGTCTTTCGCAATGTGTTATTTTAATCACGCCCGTGCCCTGGTTCAATGTTTGAAGGTGTGATCAGGCAGGCCGTTCAGCTTAGGCCTGATCACTTCATAACAAAATGCTTTTTGAGGCTGCACAATACATTCTGGAGTAGGTGACTTGGCAAAGGTTGAGGTGGACATTACATGCTTCGAAAAGGTTTAGATCATACAATGGAAGGATGCTGTACATCGTATGACGTAAAGCCAAAATCTTCGGAGATGTCCAAATACAATCAAACCAAGCGCCACGTATATATCTTTGTCAGGTGAGGTGCCGCTGCTAGTGCTTGGTATAAATTAAACTGCAATAATCAGGACTATAATTTTTAAAATGTGTCACTCAAAATTCGGTTTATGTTTCTATAATTTTACCAATCTATTAAATAAAATACAGCACTCCTAATTACTGCAGACAGCCCACCAGTTGTGAGTACGTCTCGCTAATTTTTGTTAGCACTACCAACTAAAGGTTTTTTTTCTGTTATAGAAACTAGCATGCGCGGATAACACAGAACGTAGCAGAAATTTAACCAGCTTAAGACACACGCACAGTCGACGATTACGGATAACGAGACAAAGTGGACCGCTAGAATGCATTCTGGGAAGAGAACCATTTCTTTACCAATCATGCCTGTCTTAATTCATTAACATACTAAATAAAACGCTTGTAAAAATCTCACTTTCAATTAAAGTCATACACTGATCACCGACGGGAAAATGCGTATTAGATAAATCAAATTATCTGTAAAAGAGTCGGAAAAAATTACTTGATCAATAAATTAACAGACGAGATCTAAATTATACTTTTGAATATTTAAACGGCATTGTGTGGCATATAGTAACTACGGCGCAGTCCCAAGCGAAAGCGGAGACCAGGTGCAAGAACTATTACAAGGCCCTTCACTTCCAAACTAGTCAATCCCGTCTTCCCACAGCGCGATCACCTTTCGAACAACATGCTCTGCCCTCGACCGCCCGCGCTCCGCGCCTAACATTTTATTGATAAAACATTTTCAACTTTATAAATAAACATGTTTCAATATATACATTTTATCGCGAAACATATAACGTACAACCAAAACCAATGCTAAATGTTTATTTTATAATTTTTTTCCCCCTGGGCGAGAGGCCCTGTGCGACCGCACCTGTCGCACACCTTTAAGGAAGGCCCTGGTTATAGATGTGTGGAATTGTGGACCTAAATGACTGCAAGTAAAATAGGCACACGAAATGCATGTGCAACGCACTGTGCAATGTAACAGGAGTGAACGCCCTACTGAAATAACAGAAGTTCACTATACCTTATTTATTCCAAGGCACAGAGAGAAAATGGAGTAGAGTACCCATGCAAGCTGCGTAGTAGCGACTCTCCGTGTTTCAACGGTGGATCGTTTTTAATATCACTATCGGAAACAACGTGGATAGGACTTGAGGCGAGAACATTGTTTACGTAAGTTAGTACTTTGATATGTTTGTACAATTTTCTCTAACCTTGTTTTAATGCAGCTAGATTATACTCAAGGTGGTTAAATTATTTCATTCATGAAAATAGCGGGTCTGCTGAAAATTCAAATGTAAAAAAAATTCGTTTAAAGACTGTTCATGGTAAACTGAGCACTTTTGAAAGCCCTGCTCAAGATCTACTTGTGTGCACGTTATGTATCACTCCACATTATGTAGAATTAACACTGTAACGGGCCATACCACTTTAGTCAGGCGTCCGTCAAGTGAAACTAAGTAATTTTTTGAAAAGTAAATATTTTACAAATCCTCTAATTCTTACACTTAGATACATTAAAAACAAGAAGTTACTGATATAACTAATGATCCTACTTTCCTCAACATGGGTGCAATTAATTTTGAAATAATTTCTTAAAAGCTGATTTGGTAGGAAGGACTTAACTTCTCTTTGAAAGCAATAATATTAGAAATGAAACCAGAAACTTATGCCACAGTAGTGAGACAATTACAAATACACACATGACATACCCGGGACTTGAACCCAGAAAACCTCGTACTATAAGCTAGCGTACAATCCACTGCATTAAGGAGGTCGGATTGCGAGTATCAGCTTCGGAATTAATCGGTATAATGTTGCGAATGACACGGTTCAATAACCTTAAATATTTAGAGAGTCCTTTATTTTGAAAATAAGTGACTGAGCATCATAAAACTTGTAAGTTTACATGGTCTACCGTAGCGCTACTTGTGTGAAGAATTTTATGGAAATAGGTTGTTTGGTACCTGAGATATGACATAAAGTACTTAATTTTTTATTTGATGCTATCGCACAAAATTGCCAGAAAAACAGGCTCTGCATACGATGATTCTAAAGTATACTGTCTACATACAAATTTTGGTTGAATTTGGTTAAATTGTTTAATATATATGACAAACCTACCTAAATTAAGCTAATAAAGCTGCCATTTTGAACATCGTTGTGTGACCCATTTATATCACGAAAGTTTACTTGGCCTTCTGTAGCATTTATGGTGTGCACAATTCGGTACAAATTTATTTCAAATATTCCAGTGCAATATTTGGTGGGAATCGGTTGATTGATCCTCGAGACATGGCATAAAACCTCCATAATTTTCATGTGGCGGTTTTCTTAAATGGACAAAAAAGTAACGTAGTAGCAATTTTGATGCTTTTATACTGCCTATATACAAAGTTAAGTTAAAATAGATTACATAGTTTTGTAGATATCACCCACAAAACCAAAATTATTTAATAGCCGCCATTCTGAAAATAAGTGTGCCCTACTTAAAAAAAAAAACATTTATTATTATGGCCTACCAAAGTATATCTTCGCCAAATTTTGTAAGAATGGGTTGATTTTTTTCCCGAAATAGAGACAAAATCATTATTTTTATTGCTGGGGATATCTTACAAAATGGTAGAGGAATGAGTCTATGCATAGACAAATTTGATGGTTGTAATAGGTACTGCCAGCATACAAAGTTAATTTTAAATTCGTTTCGTTAATAAAATATACCAAACTAAAATATTGATATGGCCACTATTTTGAAAATAAGTACCTGGCCTACATAAAACATACCAGTTTACACAACATGCTGCAGTACTAGTTGTTTGCCAAATTTGGAAGGAATCGGTTGATTATTTACAGAGTTATGACGCAATAATTTTATTTATTCGTATGGCGCTATCTTCCAAAATGGCAGACAAAAGTGGTTATTTGTTGGTATATAAGATAACTGTAATATATACTTTCATTATACAAAATTTGGTAGAAATTGGTTAAATGGCATGGCAGACAAACTAAGTAAGCTTAAAACCTTTGTATGGCCGCCATTTGAAAATAAGTAAGTAATCAAGTTCAATCACTTACGTTTACATGGCCTACCATAGTATTACTTACATGCCAAATTGGGTGAGAACTGATTGAATAGTTTAAGATATAATGTAAAATCTTATATTTTTTAAATTGTTCCATTTTTGAAAATGGCGGATCAAAAACAATATTCATCTCAAAATTTAATGCTTACACAATGATGTGCCAGCATAAAAAATTTGGTTTAAATCGGTAGAATGGTTACCGAAATATGACATTTCACCAAAATTGTTTAAATGGTTGCCATTTCGAAAGTAAGTGCCCGACATGGCTGAAAACTATAAAAGTCAAGTGTCTTTGCTTAATACTATATGTGTGCTGAGTTTGGTTAAATTCGGTTCACGCGTTCAAAAATTGAAAAAAGGGGACACAGGCGCACAGACAAATACACAGACACGCACACACAGGAAAGTGATTTCATAAGCCTTTATTTCCTTCGGAAAGTAGACTAAAAACAGAAAAGGAAAATTATATATATATATTACAAATGGGAACCTAACATTTTTAATTCGACGTTGGGACATGAGACTACTTCCCCTCCACCGTTGCCAAATTTACTGGGCGCATGGCACTCAGTGCACCCGTTCAAATATATGCAGGTAGGAGCAGTGGCATTTTTCTAAGGTTGATTTCAAAATTGATCACTTTATCGTGAACAGTCTTTATCACTGTAGACCACGTAACTTAGACAGTTGTGCTAACGGCGCATGAGTTAATGTTAGGGACATGCGCATAAAGACGAAGATAGCTCTACCTCATCTCTGAGAGGCTAGTCGGGCTAAGGTTGAGAACCTCAATGATAATAGCTTAGCAAGTTAAAATTTTTCGTCCCCAGGTAGCACTGGGTTGCATTTGTACCCGCTTTTTATGTAAACAAATGGGATAAATGCAATTTTCATAAAATAAATGTAATTATGTAATAGTTTCCGATTTGTACCGTACTATAATACACACGAAGAATGAACTCATCTGCGCTATAAATATGTCCATATGTTGTTTGTTTAATACTCTGTTGTAAAAGTGGATTTAGGAAAACGTTGCATTACACAGTTAATTAATGTAAATGTGAAAACAGAATCAAAAAATGTCTTTTGTTGACAGCGATCTTTACTTCGCCCTTAATTTTGTAACTTTATTTCAATAAAACAAGCGTGTTTGTGAGTGCTCACTGCCAAACTCAATTTGTATTTGTTACTGTTAACCACAAAAATACCATATGAGAGCGTACATAACTTACAAAATAAAGTTAATACGAGCATAATAAACCTTAGTCGGGCTAAAAACTGCCGAAAGACATGCAAATGAGAGAGAAAAAAATCTATGATTATTTAATATTAAAAAAGTAAATATTTCACTTAACTACCTATATGTAACTAATATGAACATTATTTTATAATGAAAATGTGTTTATAGTGTGTTTTACAAAGTCATTTTGACAGCTGACTGCTCATGAAGCATGTGTGTGTGGCGGGTACACAATCAATGTAGCCTATTCGCGGTTTATTCACACTTTTTGAATAGAACATTCGAAAAAACACCTCATGTATAAAGTGTTTGGTAGTTTCCTAAATATGTCGTGTATCACAAACATTTTATTCTCCTGTAAACATTATATTACCTTATTTTTGGTAAAGTTGAACTTTTACTAAAATTTTATCTACAAATTATAATATTTAATTTCTAATTAATGTTAATAAATACAGAGAGAAAATAGGTGTGTTGGTAATGTCTAGTAAGAAATAGTTGTTATGATAATACTACACTAAGCGCGCACGAATGCGGCGAGTTGGCCCTCTGGTGTAATTTTTAAAGCTTTGTTTGCACGAGGTGGAGGAATACAAGCTGCCACCTTGGAATGCACAGAGTGTAGCAGAGTGAAAGGTGGGCTCCTAGCGGTAGTCGCCACAAGGATGATGCGACACGCTGTTATCCAGAGATTACGGCCGACCCACAGGCGGGCGGCCTCCATGGGATCAATAAGGTAATCATCATTACCTTGGCGAGGTTCGCTGCGCGCCACGTTACTGCAGCGTGGCGCACGATGCTAATTACGGCAAGTGTCGCGCAGTGCAACAACTGCTCAACACTGACTACAAACAAGGGCATGCACCGCCATCAACAACTGTACGCAATACGGCGCAACTACACATTAACATTTAATACATTTATTATGAGGCGAGCACTGGCAAATTATTTTCAATCCTCAAGGATTTTTGAATTTTAATTACTGTGTAGTTTCAAAATTACGGGTTCTGAACTACTGAATAAGCTATTTATTTCTATTATTGCTTTTACGCTTAAATTACCCACCGATTTCCAAGAACCAATTCGAGTTTAGCATTGAAACACACGCGTGTGTATATGTATATACATAGTACACACACACACACACACACACACACACACACACACCCCTTACGGCAAGACAAAATCAGAGAGGAGACCGACAGCTTGACTGCGATATAATTTTTTTTGTAAAATAAAGAATAAACAAAATGACGAGCGCTACAGTAATAATTTAATGTCCTGTTTCAATTATACTGGCACTTATTAATCACCAATAATCGGTTAAATTCTACTTCACACTGCTATGGATACTTCTCTCTGCCTTCGACCTGAGACAGCTGGTGGTCGGCAGGGTACGCGCCGCTTGGCCTAAACATATTTCACCTAAAGTAAGGCGAAATATTTCAGGCCTAGTGACTAGGCCAAATATCTCAGGCCAACAATTTTAGACAAAGTGACTGTATACCTAATATGTTAGGCCCAGTGACTTTAGGCCAAAATTACGCGCAACTGCTCGGTATCCGGCCAGACTTCCTGCGAGTCGCGGGTTGCGTGCTCAGTACTTGTTACTTACTCCCCGTCTACAACTGAACAAGTTACTATAAACAACACGAATCTCTGAAGAGAGAATACAGAACATCGTGCATTTTGACGCTACAGTTGGCAGAAAATAAAATAAAATGTCACATAAAGCCACATTTAAGCTAAACTGTTTTTCACGGCATTCGTTGGCCAAACCAATGCGTCCAAGCAGATGTCCAAACAATATAAGCATTCGTTAAAATGACTCACATGTCGTGTGATTTCAGCGTTTGTCATTGAAGGCGAAATTATTTTACGAAATCTCCATCGAAAAGAATCCAAAATCTTTGGGAGTGCTGTGGTAGTCAAAGATCGACACAGCACGAAGCAGTTTTCTGTTACAAATGCAGTGTCTGCGTGTTTAACAACTACGCGGCAATACACACAAACTGTTAAGGGGCTCGTCTGCCTGCATCATTTTTCTCCTTTCGTGGCCGAGAAGGGCGGGAGCTTTAAGGGTTACACCGGCACGTGCTACAAGAGTGCCATCGCCGCTACGCGCAAGGCTCTGAACTGGCGTGCAGTGTTTTCGCAGTGCTGCGTGTACCTATAGCACTTACAGCGGTTACCGTAAATAATTTTATTGATTAAAAGTCTGTAGCAAAGTTCAATACCCACTCCTATCGTAGTTTTGCTCGTGTCCCGCTTGTTTTACAGCGGTGTGAAAAAGTAGTTTTTAACTTTATTGGAGGGCTCCAAAATAATATTTATAGCATGTGTGATAACCTTAAAGTACAATTCCTTTCTCGTCTGGGGTATGGTGTCTTTTCGTAGGTAAACATACAGGGGGCATGTTTAATAGTTTCGTCAAAAACAATTTTTTTTTCAAACACTTTGCAGTGTAGTTTAAGCGCCTGGCAGGCGCAAACATCAATGACATCCACAAAATGTATACATACGATTTATTTGATTTGTTTAAATCATCAATTTATTTAATATTTGTTCTGTTTGTAGGATTCCATATCACGGAACAATACTCGACATCAGGCCTTATTAAAGAGCATAAGTTAACAGAATAACGGTCAGCAGTCGAAAAGTAGTCAATGTTAACATACTGGAATCCAAAATAATACNATATTTGTTCTGTTTGTAGGATTCCATATCACGGAACAATACTCGACATCAGGCCTTATTAAAGAGCATAAGTTAACAGAATAACGGCCAGCAGTCGAAAAGTAGTCAATGTTAACATACTGGAATCCAAAATAATACTTATGCCAAGCACCCATTTTTGCTTAAAGACAAAATTCACGTGTGTGTGTGTGTGTGTGTATATATATATATATATACACACACACGTGTATGATTTGCGTGATACTCGGAGCGGTGCTTTTCTGAAGACGCTTAAACAGATGGCGAACCTTTAGTACGACATAAATGTAGTATTATGTTCTATAGTTGTAACTTCTGTCAATGTGTATGCTAAAGTGTCTCGGTTGGCAGTATGATTGAATACTGTATCGTCGACTCGTAAGACAAGGCTCAGTTAGTGTTGATCTAGCAGGAGAATAAAAATAACTTTTGATAATGTAACAAATTAAACAGACTCATTATTAATACAAGACTATAATAACACAAAAGCAACGCTTCAATGTACAATATTAAATGGGAAATAAACAATCTACGCAAAAGTATTCCTACGACCACCGTGGTCCACGAACAACGTATGTAAAAATGGACCTTCTTGATAGCAATGTTTACTAAACATAAAATAATTGGATTATTTCGGGCTGATTGTAAACGCAAGGACAGAGCGCGGCAACTTAACGTTGTCTCATGCCAACCTGTCATATCATTAAAAAAAAACAGGGCCCAGCGCTAGACCTGCGGTTTGCAAGACATTGATAGGTGCGTTGAAAGACACTGTAGATGTACACTGAAGAGCCAACAAAAACTGGTACACCTGCCTAATATCGTGTATGGCCCCCCGAGCACGCAGAAGTGCCGCAAGACGATGTGCNGCTGATTGTAAACGCAAGGACAGAGCGCGGCAACTTAACGTTGTCTCATGCCAACCTGTCATATCATTAAAAAAAAAACAGGGCCCAGCACTAGACGGCCACAGGCCACAAAGGACAAACATTACTTGTTTCGCGTTTGTGAACCCTGCATTTCACAAATCCTCCCTGCGGTTTGCAAGACATTGATAGGTGCGTTGAAAGACACTGTAGACGTACACTGAAGTGCCAACAAAAACTGGTACACCTGCCTAATATCGTGTAGGGCCCCCCCGAGTACGCAGAAGTGCCGCAAGACGATGTGCCATGGACTCGACTAATGTCTGAAGGTATGCAGGAGGCAATTCACACCATGAATCCTGCAGGGCAGTCCACAAATCCAATCTGCGCCAATTTGAGAAAGGGTTGCACGTCTGTCACGTTTAATGATTCTCGTCAGTCGTCGTTTGTCCCGTTCTTTCACGATCTTTTTCCGGCCGCAGCGATGTCGAAGATGTGATGTTTTACCGGATTCCCGATATTCACGGTACACTCGTGAAATGGTCGTACGCGAACATCCAAATGTTGTCGCTACCTCGGAGATGCTATGTCCCATCTCTCGTGCGCCGACTATAACACCACGTTCAAACTCACTTAAATCTTGATAACCTGCGTTTGTAGCAGCAGTAACCGATCTAGCTGCCGACCGCATCGCGTTAATCTGATTGGTTCCATACCTTTGGTATTTGCATACGCACGCCTATACCAGTTTTTTTTGGCTCTTCAGTGTACAAGTAAATCTAAAAATAAGCCGTAGCAGTTATTATACAATTACGTATTTCAGTTTTCCACTTCTGAAATGAAAGTGTACAATTACGCGCAAGGATGAACTGCACTACCTGTTAAATATCACTACAGGACATAGTATTTAAATAAATTACCTGGAATAATAAAGTGAAAAGAATTAGAAACGTATAATTAGTGTTTCAATTCACAGTTAAAAAAAGCTGTGTTTAACAACTTCACTTAACCGACATATTTTATACCCCCACCCACAAAATTGGTAATATTAATTAAGTGGAATGGCGTTGCATGAATATAATCATGGCAATGCTGCTGTATTATTCCCTGGTACAGTTTCAGATTGAAAGATCTTGAAGTTGGCATAAACCCGGTAATTCAACATCACTGTCAACGCCATTGTTGTGTTTGAAGGTGAGCAGACCATATACGAAGAACAATTTTTACTTTCATCGGAGAAGCCCCACTACTTTTGTTTTGCGGTATTTTGCGCTCTCGATGGAAAGCTGAACGCAGGTTTTTAAATTTTCTTTTTTCTTCCTCGACACTGCAATCGTATTAATTTGAAAGCAGTTTTTTATCCTCGTGAGAAGTTACATTCCATAATTCAGGGGCACTGCGGCAGTCCTCTATAAACTAAGTCGTTTTATCAATGGACCGTTTCCACCTTATCGCCCAGAATTTGCCGCACCGATCCACACACTGGCGGATCCAGGGCGACGCTGTTTGACAACCAGGTTGTTTAGGCTCGCGGCAATATTGTCGACCCGAAAGGTGACGGCATGTCACATGCCACATGACGCTCCGTGTTTCCTCAGTTGAAAGCATGCTGCCAAAATGTTGCCTCGGGGGATATTGGGCCTTTAAACGAAAAACTTACGAAGGCCCCAAATCTCAAGGGCTATCAGAAAAACCTGCTTCAGCATCCTGGGTTCACATCACGCCACAGACAATCAGGAATCGTCTCCACGAAGTCATAGCTAAGGCCAAAGCAAAATAAATATAATAAAAGCTTCTCGTTAGCGAGAAAAGCAAAACTCCGGCTGGAATTTTCTCAAGCCTACATAAAAAAATTCTCCTGCATAAAAGGAGCAAATCCCGAACCAAAGGCTTAATTTAGGGTTTATAGTTTTTAATTGCCTTTGGTAGCATGGCGTTGTTAGGGATTCCGAACTGGCTGCGCTATCATTTGCTTGTGGGGACGCGACCCACACATGCTGCTGACAGCGTCAGTATTGCCATCCGCGTCAGCACCAGCTTACGTGCAGTCAGCAGAAACATCCCCTGCTCCGCCGACGACGGCCGACAACCCAGAGTCATTTATAATAACTATATAACGTGTTTAGGAAACATGTGTACAAACTCGGGCACGTAATTCGTGACTGGAAAAGAGGAAGATTGATATAAGACACGCATGGTCCATCTCAAATAATAAGGGCTGTAGAAGCCCTTAAAGGAGGAGGGCGACAAACATATTACGTGGGATAGTATGCAAAGTACTTGCGTTAGAGGGACGCAGATTGGTATACGGATTAATTAAACCAAGATCTTGGATAAAAGGAAGGTATGGTACGTCGTACACACCACCATCATGTAAATAATAGGGGTTGGCACCCTTTGATTGCATGCAACATTTACAGCGTGAGGTTAAATTGATTGTGGATACCATCGGATGAAGCAGGGCGCAGTAAAAAAAAAAGGGGGGAGGGAGGGGGCTCCTAGTTGCAACTCTCTAGCACCCACCGTTTCCGTGTAAAACGCAAACGAAGGATCTAGTGGTAGCAAGGCCATGGCCTGGTGAGTAGGCAACATGTCCTGCACCCGGTGGTAAAGACATGATTCCTAAACATGCTGTAATTGTTTCATTATGTACAATGATTGGCGGAGCACTGGGGACGCACACGTCAATGCACTACCCGACATGTTCCTGGGACGGGGATGGACCACCACACCGAGCCGAGTCTAGTCTAGTCGGCCGGCCGGCATTGAACAACGACTATGCGGGGTGGGGGGAGATAAGCGGTCAGCTCGCAGCCCTTCCATCAGATCTTTTCGTAAGATAACGGACGCATTATTTTTCAACACAGGACTTTCGCAAATTTCACAGAACTTTCAGCGAATTCACGGAAGCTCGCCGTAAATTTGCTACTTAATTTTTATTGGGAGTACAAAAAATCTTCAGTTTTCATAATGCAGGTATTGGGTTGTGTGTAAAACATAAATAAAATAAAAAACTTTAAAACAAAATTTGAACACGAATCAAAATTTTGGAATCCATGACTTGCCACCAATTTAGACACAAATTCGAAAGTCAACGTCCTACGGCCGTGTGCTCTTTGCAATGTTATCTCACATGTCCGTGGTTAGTTGTGCGTATGGTTCTTTCCAATACACTTTGTTATTACTAAGCAACTTCTTTCTACCTCCCTATTCATATTTCTGTTTTTCTAGAATATTCCAGCTGCAGAATATTCCAGCGCCGTCCACGTGAAACCAAGGTATTGTTAAGAATATGAATATTTTACTAATATACATATTAGTACTTTGTGTGTAAAACAAAAAAAACTTAAATTCATTGGGCATAAATTTAAATGTTATACTCGCAATACAACTTTCGAGCGTTGAACACCAGTTTTATTACTCGCTGCCAACTTAACTATAGTCCATTAACGGTTACTTACAACTTTTCTGAAACCCTTCTAAAATTCTACTTTCGCGCTATTCTTCCGCCTCACGCAAACAAAGCTTAAATGAAAATAAAAACGCACCACATTTGTGCACACTCAATGTAATAATGTTTGCATTAGAACTATTTCTTACTAGGCATTACAAACACAGCTACTTTCTCATATTTTACGTGTCGAGGCCTAAAATCGTGGGATGACTACTCATATGCCTCATAGCCTCTTATGCGCAAGGCACTGAGCTGGCGCGAAATCTTTCCTTTCATGTTTTGGTGTAATAATAAAGGGGGAAAGTGTGCTGCAGATCTCTCGACAACTTAAAAAAATCCTGTACAGGCATTCCCGTATCTAAAATTAATTAAGAAAAAGCCCGTTCCAGTCATTTCCACTTAAAAAACACAAAAAAAAAAACAAAAAAAGGGGAAATAAGACTAGAACTTGTTGTCGGACGTGGAATGTTTTTTTAAAATGATACTCCCATAAGGAAATATACACATGTGGTAAGAAGTTTCTTCCTGAAGATCTGAACGCCGTTCGGCGGTCTATTACCAGGCGGAACCCTTAATTCCACGATAAACGTAACTATACAGTTATAAGACATATACTATAGTGTTATAACAACACTCTTAACCCGAATCAGTGATATCAGTAAGCGGCATAATATTCAGTGAAAATGGTGACATAGGTAGAACAATAGCTCTATCAGGAACAGAAAAAAAAATCACAACAAAATAACAAGACATCATAGAATCTAGCAATTCAATGATAATCGCTACAAGAGTTCAAATTATTAACTCAATATTAAATTTGAAAAATCCTAAGGCCGGCACATAAAATTATGTTTCACTATGTGAAGATGCTGCATAACCAAAGAAAAAAATCAGCCACAAAAACGTGTAAAATAATTTCTATGTTTACACATACAGCTAGAGCTACAAAATTGCACCCTGAGATATAACATTTTCCTACAAAGATAGAACAAACCAAAGTAACGTAAGATACGATTCATGATATAGCATACAGCAGTACTAGAATTCAATATTTAATCTCTTATTAGAACACATTTTCAGTTATTTTTATAAATTCCCTGACCCGCATACATTTCCCCGATGGCGATATTTCCGTAAATTTTCAAAACATTAAAGATTCCCGGATATTTCCAGGTGTTCTCATTTTCCCTTAATGCTAGCTACCCTGAGAGAAAAAATAATGCAACTACACAAATTATAAATAAAATTAATTTTCCGTGTGTATATATATAATACTCTACATTACACAAATCTCAGTAAGGGGTTGTCATGTGAAAATTCTAACTACGAGCATTAATGTTCAGCTACCTATACGTAAGTGATACAACAGGTGTTCTTTCATACCTTCTTATACTGCAAGTTTTATTTCTGATTGTTACGTTCTGTACTCAAGATTGTTTTTAACACTTTGGGAGGGGTCCGGACACCGTGGATGGACCCTCCCCTCCTCCCCCCCCCAAAAACACGTGCCTGGCGTGACACTTGGGCGTGCACGGCCACCGAGAACCCTGCCGTGCGGGAATGACCTTGCAACCTTCTACTGCCACGCAAAAGTAGGCGCTGTTTCTCACGCGACGGCAAACCTGCATTAACTAATTAAATGAAGTCTGAGCTTTATTTCCTTTTATGCGACTAGAACGAGGAACTTAACCCAAATGAAGAGGATATGGAAATTTCCGTACTTATAAAAAAATATCACTGCGTTTCAGTGACAAAAGTCTCCAACTTACGATGGCACACTTTTAGGCATTTTTGCTTTTCTTCTAAATTTCATTTTGTGTGAATAAAATCTAACTTACATGATCCATAAGAGACTGAGACAAACCTATAGCCCAGAAGCGAAGATGTATGTAAGTATCAGAAATATTCTATAACATTCTATTAGAGATTATATACAATATGTTGTTACATGTTGCTGCTCTTCGTCGCTACCCTTGCGCCATCCTGCTCGCGTGAGCAAACAAATGTCAGGCGAGCCTAATGTGAGAAGCGGGCGGTGATTTACAAAGTCAAGCCACCGTGTGCCGCCGCGATAAGCATATCGCAACTCAAGATTATCTTTGAAAATAATGTTCTGGTTCATCGACCTTGACTCTCTCAGCGAGACTCGGGGTGCGGGGAACCTTCCAGATCGGGCCTGCGAGACTATTTAAGTGGCGACAGGCCTACGAGTTGGGAGTTTGACAGTTTCAGAGTTCACATGATTGCGTAACGTTAAGCGGCAGGTGTGCGACAACGAAGCGACGAGCCAGCATAGCGTCTAGTGGCGGCGAGAGTGACCAGCGGGAGTGAAGTCTGCGGACTACGAGTATCGGTACAGTGGAGAGTGAAACTGACGGGCGGGACTATTAAATTGGATGTATGACTGTAAGACATTTGGAATGATGGAAATTAGCAGACTGTATACGTGTAATTAACGAATGTGAATTAAGCGACTGTAACCAATATAGATATATTGATAAGGACTTTAATTATAATTGAGATAGACATTAAATATTGCGCCCACTGAAAATAACAAGGGTAATGCTGGATATATACAGTTTAACGCTGTAAATAATAGCTGTGTGAATGAATTATTAATCAAATTTAGTTGCTTAATTTTTATTAAGACCTCCATCCCTCACGAGTTCGGGTACGCCCCTATGGCGTCTTGTAACAATATCAACGCAGTTCGGTGAACCAGTGGCGTGTGGTGAAGTGTTGCAAGGTAAGCTGCTGCTTGCTCAGTGCTGTACATTCTCGGTGCACGCAGTAGAAACCAGTGGCAATCGTGCAGCCTAGGGAAACTGAATGTATCCCAATCACTCACAAGCGAGCAGCAAAGGACCCATTGCACAAATCCTGTGGCGTCAGCTGCCGAGCTACGTTTTAGTGGTGGAAGTGTAAACCAGCAAGCAACAGGGTACAGTACAGATTTAACGTCAGCTTACCTTGCAACAGTTTACCACACGCCACTGCAGTGAACAAATACCAGTTTGTGTGCCCATGTACTCTCATTCTGGCACATTTTACCACGTTTAAGGAGGGGCAATGTATACTATACCATGTCTCCTTTTTTTCCCCAGCTGTTACGCCAATGAGCGTTGTACTATATTGGGTACGGAAACCCACTTGCGAAGATTACCCCAACTGCGGCCGGCTGGGATCGCGAACCCACGATCACCTAAATGCGAGTTAAACCAGTTGACGAAAGCCTACACACGCTCAGTTTTAAGTGAAACTGATTCCATAATCAATAAGATTGTGAATAGCGTAGTAAACATATTGTTACCATTTTTCGAAGTCTCTGGGCGTAGCCAGGTTCTTTAAGGGATGGAGGTGGCGTAATTAACTAAAAGAGCTAATACTAATCTCCTAATTTATTTATAAACATTCCAAAAAAATATTCTAAACTTGATATATCGACAATAATGGCTATCACTTACTATTTACAGCTTATAAATTATCGTCCGTAACATAAAAACACAATAAAACCGTTAAAATCAGTATCTACTAACATTTTATTAACCCCACTGAATTACTATTAAGAATTATATATTTTATGTGACAGTTTCAGCATTTACAATCAAATCTATCATTCGTCCATTCAGTGCCACCTTGTTTCAGTCCAGATATCACTAGTATTTATTGTCCGGAATTTTCTGGAGTGCCCCGAGTGCTCCCACATACAGTAGTCTTCCACTCGTCAGATGCCTCGCCCTACGCAGCACTCGTGCATGCTCGCTTGTAGCCACCGCGCACGCGCGCGCACACACACATACACACACACACTCATCCACTGCAGACTCTATCCCATCGTTCGCCGCTGGTCCTTTTCGTCAATGTCCTTTGATGGCACGATCTCCGTTCACAAATAGCCGCACTTTGTCAGATGGCTATCACAGACTGCCAACCCTCCAGATGCTGCCTTATTTATAGAGGCAGGCGCCCTGGCCGAGAACCTTATTCGCACATCGGGTTGCGCCGACCAGAAAGTTCGTGCAACAGCCCGCAGGGTAGGGGGGCGGTGACTACCTCAGGTCAGCTGTCAATTNCGCCTGCCTGATGTAGCGGGTCCGCCTTGTTGAGAGGAAGGGGGCTCGTGGTGACCCATCCCGCACTAAGCAGAGACTGGCCGCAGGTGCCCGGAGCGAGGATCCGCGTAACAATATGTATGAAATACAAGACAAATTATATTTTGTATCAATTACAGACAAGACATATTGTCTTTCGCGATCCACTACACTCATAAAAAGTGCCGTGAATATGCCTTCTGAAGGGTTACTGCATGTCCACAAATAGAGCCCAAGAGAACAAACCGTCTTGTCCTACGCTGCCAGAAGTGAGATTGGGAACACATGCTCGTAACTGGGAAAACAGGTTATTAAAAAAAATGGCCAAGCATTTATAAACTAACTGTTTAAGAGACAATGGAAATGTTTTAATATAATTCTCACCAGAAACAATGTTTTGCGGTTAGGGGTAATATATGTTTATTTTCGCAGACTGTCTGGAAAATATATTAGGTGAATGCCAACGGACTACAGTGGTGGTTGTTTAATTCGTGGCAAGTGCAGGGATGCAGGAACGAAGGGGTGCAACAGACACAAGCTCGGTTGGGTTACCGTTGTGTAGAGAGAAGGGGGGGGAGCAACTCCGCCTGCCTGGTCGATAAGGTCGACAAGGGGAGGACACACCGTGCTCCCGTCCGCAAATTGTCTCGGACGAGTGGCCGCCTACGCGCTCCAACAGCCACATCGATCTGCCACCGATCCGCTGCCTGCCTGCCTGCCTGCCTTTCTATTATTCAGCGTCGCCAACCGAAACTACCAGGTGGCGGGCCTGGAATAGGAACGAGTTGCCGTGACCTTCCGTCGCACACGCTGGATTAGTCTACATTCCTGGGGCCGCGGTGGTGTAGTATACTCGCCCCACACCTAGGTGAATCTGGTTCGATTCCCGACGAGGTCGCTCCCGGATTTTCGCATGTGGGAATCGTGCAGGACGATGCCGATGGTCGGTGGGTTTTCTCGGAGATCTCCAGTTTCTCCCGCCCTTGCACTCCGGCACTGTTCCATACTCGTCTCGTTTCACCCTCATCGGATTTCAAGACTTCGATGTTAAGAGCCTCCCAAATCTCTCCACTCCACTCCACTCTACTCTCCATTCCTTCTGGGCTGCGAGCCGGGCGACATCTTAACGACTCCGCCTGACTGGAGATATTTTGTGATAATCGAACCCGATTCTCCTTGGCGGGAAGTGAGTAATCTCACTTCTACACCACCGCGGCCTCTTTGATATACATACAAGAAATTCATACGATGATCGAACCCACAACGTCCAGACTGCGAGTTATGTCGCATGAACGAACATGCTCACTGCCCAGAGACAAGTTTTTTGTTGTAAGGAAGAAACAAGGGAGGCCACTAATGTCGAATCATTATCCTACAATCTTCCGGCCTCGTCATACATACATGAACAGTAGTATAATTTAAAATTCAGAATGCTGATGGTTGGCATGTTTTACGTCTACATATTGTGCGCATTTCCCTACAGAGTTCAAAATTCAACAACGGTGCTCAAAATTGCAAGTAAATTTTTTACTGGGAAGAGCAATAAGGTGTTGGAGAAAGAGGGGTTGTCATCTTTATTATGTTACCTTTTCTTCGAGACGTTTGGTTGGGACGGGGCAATCACGTGTCCATCGTCACCAAAGACTCTCTGACGTGGCAGTTCGAAAGGTGACAGTGCACGCCATATGTGTGTGTGAAGGTCGACTTTGTTGTCGTCGCTTCCCGCTCTTAAAAACTGGTCCTCGGAGGCAGTGCACGCTGAAGTGGTACGCTCAAGTGGCGAGGACGCCGAACCAGTGACGGTTTGGTGTCTTCGCACGACTCACATTCCTGAGCATCGAGTTCTTGATTTCTTTGAATGATACTTGCAACAGGGGTACGTTAATAAATGAAAAATTACTTTGTACATACGCCACTGCAAATATACATAGCCAAGGAAAACAAAAGATAACATTTCGGGAACTGTCACTGTCGCTACTGGGTCGTCAATATAAGTGGCGTAACTATGGAGGGTAGATCAGGGTGATCAATCAATCCCCAGAGCCAGAGTCAGTGGGCATATTCAGCGATACTAACTTGTTGTAATTACCGGCGGGAAAAACTTAAATTGTCTCTTGTGGAAACATTTTTCTTAATAGGCGATATTCATACCATCATAAAATGGCTTAGGACGCATCATTTTGGGGTTAAGTTATACAAATTTCCCCGGCGGTGGACTCCCGAATCCCCCTCCCATCTGGGGGATATTCCATCCCCCCCCCCATACCCAATGGTAGCATATCACTCCCGAAAGCCATTAGCTAGTTACATCACTGATTTCGAGTTTACATAATTGTCTTCGCCTCAGTGCCCGTATTTGTTGTCTTCGTTTGGTCGTCTACAGTTTTTGCGTATATTTGTATATATTTCCCTGTCTTTTCTGTTCATTTGTTTCTTGTCTTGTTTTGTTTCTTTTAGTTTGGTAGAACTCTTGACTGAATTCCTTGTGGGATTATATTTATGTTTAAAATACATATTGACAACAGCTAGTTTTGGCTGCGGTTATGTTTTTAATGTCATACTTTGTTCTTTGGCGACATAGATCTGCAATTGCGTACGTCAGAAGAAATTTATTATTTAAACATCGAGTCCTTATCGCGTGGTTCGGAGCCCACGAAATCCTTCAAATACCGACATTTTAGAAATAGCCTTTCTGTGCATAACCACGCAACGTAAAATCATCGGTAGAAACCAAATTTCAAGTTCTACAAACGTACGGCAACCGTGACAGTGATGAGGAGGGACTATTATTTTTATTTAATCTAATACTATCCGACGGCGTTAAAACTACCACAACTACAGTGCCTACACTGTAATTGTAACTAACTTCCTGTGATAACTTAAACCGGAATACATTTTATTTGCGTGAGCCTAATTAACTGAGGAATGTATTCTGAGAAAACTTCGGCTACCTAAAATCCCCCCATCCCCCTCAATCCCACCCACCATATTTTTAACCTGTCCAGGATTGTCACTTGTTTGTAGTCTCAGAAAATTAACACACAACATTTTACAGCAACTTCAAATGATTTCAAAACTATTCCTTTCGTCTTGACGTAATTGTGACTCAAATTGCATAACCCTTCAATCAGACTTAAATCACTTTTCAAATATTTTAATAAAATAATTTAAATAGATTTTTTTTTATACAACTTTAGTATACCAGTAGGATATTTGTAACCAAAGTCTTATTATATGTGTTGTTCTGTGTTGCAGTTTTAATTGGGCGGTTACAAGTTTTTACGCCAAACTATTACTTTAATTTGATACCAGACTAATAAAATTCGGAAGCCAAGTAAAATTTATTTACTGCAAGTAATATATTTCAGATGGTCTCTGAAAGTCCAGGTTAGTTCTTAGCTGTGCACTTGCCTCGTGTTCCTCTAGGAACAGTGCCAGCTGATTTACAGTTTTACGCGAAGGCGTGAAACAGCAAGAGTCGCCAATCTGTTACAGCGCGGTGCACCACGAAGTCCTAAACCGACTTTTACTTAATTAAGATTATTCCCATTAGCAAGTGAAATATATGTTGAACCGGCAGCAACGAAATGCATTGGACTCCGCTAATACAACCACAATGAGAAACTAACGACCTAATCTTATGCCTTAAATATTCTTGTAATGACGTCATGCTCTGTTTGTAGTACATGAAAGTAGCCACGGAGATGTAACTGAATCAGTTAAACTCGGGGCGCCTGCAGGCAATAGCTTTTATGTTGGTCTGATAACTAGTATGCCAAAACGCCAGAGTAATGCGCGTTTTGTCAATTTTTTCCCGTCGAAACCTATGTATTGAAAAGTGGCATTCCTATGACACAACAGAAATAGTTGTAAACTGACAAAACAAACATTTGTTCAGAAAAACAGAAAACGATGGCCTGTAAAAATTCTGTTTGCTTATTACGTAACTGCATCATGAATGAGTAAAATTTCTTTCAAAATAATTTGGTGCATTCTGCACAACGTCAGGATCATCGCAGAAGGGTCTTCTACAACCTGTTACCCCTTCCACGATGTCTTTACTCTTCTCTAACACATCTGCGGAAGATACACGTCGCGTTGGGAAACCTGATAGTAATGCATGCGCGCTTCAGTCGCATTCCCATGGGTTTCGCCATACACAGAAATCAAATCTGTATAGACAAGCCGTTAGTAAAAATTCTCGCCACGAAGACCAACTTGACTGAAGCAACAGTAACGCTGTATGCTGAAACCCTTAAACACTATACCGAATTATTCCAAACAACACCGACAACGCTTAGTATGTTGTGCGAGACGGCAAAATGATCATTTTCAAGAGAGGACCCATGTCCGGAAAAGCACGGTTTAGGCGCTGTGGGGCCTATTGTATGGCCACCACGGTCACCAGATCTGACACTTCTCGACTGTTTTCTTTGGAGTACTATGAAGGGTGTGGTGCCTGAGACTCCTGTACCACCAGAGAAGGGGCTTATCGCACGAATCCGAGCAGCAATTGAACTACTGTGCAAACAAACACATGTGCACCGCCGAAGTAGGCTCTGTAATCAAGTGGGGGCCTACAATTCAAACCTCTTTAGTAATTTACTGCACGATGTGATGCTCTTGTTAGGTTGGTGGTAGTTTCGTAACACAATGTCGAACGTACACCCCACAGCGTCCATACCGTGCATTTCCGGGTATTTACATGGGTCCCCTCTTGACAAATTATCGGCTTGCTGTCCCGCACAACATACTAAGCGTTGTCAGTGTTGTTTTGAATCATCCGATATAGGGGTACAGTTTCGTCAATATGCTGTAACCTGTAAATAGTTCACCCGATATATAGTTTCGTCAATATGCTGTAACCTGAACATAGTTAGGAACCTTAGAAAAACAGTAGTTACAACACAGTACGCCGAAAACATGTAATTTCAGAACACTGGGTGTTCGGCCGTTTGGCGAATCTTCCTCTTGCACAGCATTACAACCCTTTTAGTGGAAATTTTCTTTGAGAAATAAAGACATCGACTAAAGGTCACAATATTTAAAACAAAAGTATACGGAGAACTGAAAGAAAACAAAATTATACAAAAACAGAAAACCATATTTATACTGAGAATTGTTCAATGCCTGAAGGAAAAAAAAACAGCAAATCCAAAATCACACTTCCCGAAATATTTGCAACATTAATTTCGTAACCGGTGTGCAATAACGTGAATCTTGTGAAGCTGTAACATTTCAGATCATTTAACATGCAGAAAAATATTTTACAAAACATTCAATTCAGCAAAAATAAGTGGACACCGATGTGTAGTGTTAGCGGAAAGTAGGACGCGATCACCTCATCCTTCAAGGAAAATACACTGGCATTTTATAGATCACGGCCATTCAGTCTGTATTCCTAACAGTTCAGGATACTCAACCAAATCTGCAGTTAAATAGCCGCTTCCAAAGGACCACTGGGAACTTGGGAGAATTCATAACAACACCTTCTACGTACTATCCATGCATTATCTCGTTGCATACCACTTCGCCATGTACGTTTTATATGGCTGTGGAACTCTATGTGTTACAAAACATGGATTACTCTTTATGGCTTCGTTACCGAGCTAGTGAAGCACAGGTAAGATAAGCGCGCATCAGGCAATTAGTAAGAATATTCGAGAACGAATTTTTTTTTAGGTTTTGAGGATATTGTATGGTTTGTATGGTTTTGTGACACCATATCGATTGTAACCTGATTAAAATACCAAATCGCTTGAAAAATAATATTCATCATGTTCACAGTAAATATGAACATTTATGTTCTATATGAGGTGGTTCCCAAACTTTTAAACACTGAGTACCACTTGGCATTATTACGGTTAGACGTACCACTTAACGGTGGGCAAAGTGCGTTAACATTTTTTGCATGCACATTTCAGTAAATTTCTGAGGTTACAAGGGAGGAAAAAATTGGAAGGGTAAGGGGGCGAAACTGGCATTTCCAAAAGAAAAACAAAAAGTTTAGAGGAAAAAAGTAATTTCAAACTTTTTTTTACAAAAACTTAAATATTTTTTAACATGGTTGCGTACCACCTGAATTACCTTCATATACCACCGGTTGGAGACCCTTGCTCTCTACTATGCATCTACACGTTTTGGTTATCTTTTCTCTCGAAAAGAAGAGCTTCATAGAACAGTAAAGACGCTGTCAAATATAGAGTACAAGTGGTTTTTTTATAAACGAATCACGGTTGATTGAGCACTTTTGAAACCAATCTACGAGAAAGGCCACACTGCCCCCGCCAGTAAAGTTGGTAACGGCGGAGGGGAATTAGTTATATGTATTGGCGGTGAATTAAAAGTGTTGGGTAAGCATTTGTGAATACTTAAATGTTTCTTTTGCTTTCTACTTTTTATAAAGCAAATAAGTATAAGAATTAGCATATTTGTAAAATATTTCCCTTTCTAATAATTTCACAGTTTCACTTAGCCAACCCGCGAATAAAGTGATAGGTCGACGGCAATTTTAATGTTACTTACAGAGGAAGAAAACACAATGTGCATACAAGTAGACGTTGAGCAAGGCTTTCAAAAGTACTCCGTTCGCCGTGAACATCTGGTAAGTGTCGTTCGTAACTGTGGAGACTCACCCCGAAGGCGGAGTATCGCTTGGTCCGCCTCTGCTGCTCCTTGTTGAGGAAGACCTCGGACTTGGGCCGCGGCGGTTTCCTAGGCCTGAGGATGACCCGTGCCTCCTCGCGGATGTCTTCGTCCAGCAGCTTCGAGTCGCTCGACACAGACAGTTGCCGGTGCACCCGCTCGTGCCCGCCCCAGTCTACGCACACACACACACACTAACTTCTTTAAACCTAGTGCGCACGATACAGAGATGCATGCACACACACCACATTACGCACTACACACATCACACATCCTATATATATTCTACTCGCGGTTTCTTCACAATTTTCGAATCAAACCTTTTGAAAAAACCCCAATGCATGATGTGCTTATCATATGCGTTTTATATTTGTGTTACCATACAAGTAACGCATTGCTGGATAAATTTATATTTTGCTTATATATTTTATAAATTATTATATTTAATTTCAAATACATATTAATAAAAACAGGAGTAAAATAGGTGTATTGGTAAACCTAGAAATAGTTATTATGAAAAATATTATTACACTGACTTGGTTAAGGTTTGTTTGCATGAGCTGAGGAATATCCTGGCAGTAGAACCTAAGGCTCGGCTTCCCCTATTATGTATAAATTCTTTGTTTTCGTGTCAATTTCAATTACACAGGTATTACTGGAAATGTTTTATTATAAAAAATTTACAATTGACTAGTTGTTTAATACTTTTGTACATTGTATCTAATTTCCACTGTGTGGTATTTTCTGCCTGCCAAAAAAACAAGAATGTTTTGATAAAATATAAATATGTTCCTGACTTTTTGAAACAAACATAGCACACAATTAAAATTACGTACAAAAATATTAAACAACTCGTAAAATGTAAACTTTCTACAATCGTATATTGTTACTAATTACTATGGATCCGAAATTATGACGCGAAAACGAAGAATTTCTGGAAAAGGGTGAAGCCGAGCAGGTCTCCAGAAAATTTGGAGGTAACCGTAAATGGACTATACAGACAACACACGCACAACACACAACTGGCACAACACACAAAACGCACAGCACACACCTAGGCCGTGTGCACTAATGCTGCTGCTAGAAAACTCGTGCGATGTTATTCCATTATTAAAAACACCCTGGAGTGCACAAGGCAACGGAACAACAACCGCGGTACATATGGAAGATGCACGGCAAGCAAACATCGCACACTTTCATCTTACTTTGCCTTATTAAATACTTTAGTATACGTCGTTTAACCATACTGAAAACCACGCAAATACATCATCTACATTAAATAATAGCACCGTATAAGATCGTTCAGCTTTTAAACCTAACTTGCGGCACGATCCCGCCAGCAATGCGCGACATAGTGACGTCAGCGCAAGAAGTATTTGTGCCTAAACCACACGCAGTTGATGCGCAAGACGGCCAGAAGTAGGGTGACATACGATGTACACAGATGTGCCTCTAAACAGGTAACGGAACAACTTTTCAGCACACTGCAGAAGTAACGGAATAGGAATACGATCCTAAACTCACACACGCACATAGGCATGACTATGGGGTGGTCCGTTTATGCAAGGACCACCCATTAGGAAAGTGTAAACAACCTAATGTTCTCCCCTCGGACTTACAATCTCCCCAAACATGTTAGATGTAAATAGACTGATGCTCACTATATGTTATGCTTTATTCGGCAATTCTTTTGTACTATAGGAAGAATGGGCTACACTGTTCTCGAATGAAACATCGCATATACATATATGCTACCCTTAACCAGTTAATTAAAGTGTTGGCTTTTTGGGTCCTTCGATCGGGACCATCGGTTATCAGAAAAACTCGCATATGCACGCCCACACACACTGAGGCAAGATCTTGACTCTTTTCAGACTGGAGCACTCATTGCCGTCATCGGGGACCGGCACCATTGTCTTGAGTTGGAAATAGATTGTTTGGAACTGAGAGCGTTCACAATGGGACACTGCAGTGTTGTGACCGATAACGATGACGACGAGGTGGTGACCGATAGCACGGCCGTGACTGGTCCGTTCACTGCCTCAGTTACACAAGTTTACACAGAGGTGACAAAAATCATGGGATAGCAATATACAAATATACAGATGGCAGTAGTATCACATACAAAATGTATAAATGGGCAGTGCATTGGTTGGGCTTTCATTTGTAGTCAATTTATTCATGTGAAAAGGTTTCTGATGTGATTATGGCCGTATGACGGGAATTAACAGACTTTGAACGCGGAATGGTAGTTGGAGCTAGACGCATGGGACAGTCAATTTCGGAAATGGTTAGGGAATTCAACATTCCGAGATCCACAGTGTCAAGAGTGTGCCGAGAATACCTAATTTCAGGCATAACCTCCCACCATGGACAGCGCAGCGGCCGACCGCATGCACTTAATGACCGAGACCAACGACGTGTGCGCAGAATGGTCAGTGTTAACAGACAAGTAACACTGCGTGAAATAACCGCAGGAATCAATGTGGGACGTACGACGGACGTGTCCGTTAGGACAGTGCGGCGAACTTTGGCTATACTGGGCTATGCCAGCAGACGACCGACTCGAGTGACTTTACTAACAGCACGACATCGCCTGCAGCGCCTCTCCTGGGCTCGTGACCATATCGGTTGGACCATAGACGACAGAAAAACCGTGGCTTGGTCAGATGAGTCCCGAATTCAGTTGGCAAGAGCTGATGGTAGCGTTCGAGTGTAGCTCAGACCCCACGAATCCATGGACCCAAGTTGTCAACAAGGAAATGTGCAAGCTGGCGGTGGCTCCATAATGGTGTGGGCTGTTTTTACATTTAATGGACTGGGTCCTCTGGTCCAACTGAACCTATCATTGACTGGAAAGGGTTATGTTCAGCTACTTGGAGACCACTTGCAGCCATTCATGGACTTCATGTACCCAAACAACGATGGAATTTTTATGGATGACAATGCGCCATGTCACCGGGCCACAACTGTTCGCGATTGGTTTGAAGAACATTTTGAACAATTCCAGCGAATGATTTGGCTACCAAGATCGCCCGACATGAATCCCATCGAACATTTATGGGACATAATCGAGAAGTCAGTTCGTGCACAAACTCCTGCACAGGCAACACTTTCGCAATTATGGACGTCTATAGAGGCAGCATGGCTCAATATTTCCGCCGGGGACTTCCAACGACTTGTTGAGTCCATGCCACGTCGAGTTGCTGCACTTCACCGGGCAAAAGGAGATCCGACACGATATTAGGAGGTATCCCATGACTTTTGTCGCCTCAGTGTACATCGGAGCGTTCATACTGGGTCACCGCTAAACTTCACAGCGTTCATCATCTTTTGAGCTATTTTGCTCATTTGCATTTTAAAAAAAGCTGCCAGTTTATATCTGCAGGGCGGCATCTGCTATTGTCGTGTCAGTGTTTCAGTTTTAGAAAAGTGTAAATAGGTCATGTACTATTTACCACATAGTACATTTTGCCAACAAGTTGTGACAGTAACGGAACCCAGCGTCTTACGATTTTCTTCTGTCATATTTTACCCATTGTAATTTTCAAAATTTACAGGAAGCACGCGCGCATCAACGTATACCAGACACACTCTTACTAAGAAGTTATGCCACGAAAATAAAACTAAAACTCACTGATATGTGAGCAAATAGTTAATAAAGCTAAAAAATAAAATATTATATCAATACAGTTTGTTAAAATACGGATAATTATTAAGACCGACATTATCTGAACGAAGAATAGTTAATCAAATTTAATTCATATGACAAATCAAAACGTTTGGTACAGTTATATTCATGTTGATATATAGTGAGAACAGTATTTTCAATAACGTCAGAGTAGGGTATATTCAGTGCAGTCCCCCTGCCTACTAGTGTGGGCTCGTGGTGGCAGTGGTTGAAACTCCGCACGCTGAATGTGATCTGGAGCTCCCCATCCAGAGAATGTTCGACACAGTGGGCGACGACACAGTTCTGATACTGGCCTGGGAAAACAAGAGATGTTAGATGGTGACTCGGCCGAACCAAGGGTGCCTCTGTGTGTGGGGGGTCTCGGAGGATGTGGAAGGAGAGCGGACGGCTTACTGCAGAACCAGGTTGGGGCTCGGAACTGGTCAACTCTGGTTATAGGCTGTTCACGGTAAAGTGAGCACTTTTGAAAGCCCTCTCATTTGGAACAATAGTGAATAAATATCCTTAGACGTTAACTTCTGAGTGCGATGAAATATACACACTGTGTTTATTACTGACATGGCAATATTTATTTTAAAAAGTTATTAAAGGGTAAAAAATGGCCAAAAGGAAAAAGTAACTAGGGCCTCAGAAGTGCTCACTTTACCGTGAACAGCCTATAGATGAATATTCCTCTGCGCTGATTGAGCGTAGCTCGATTTTTAGTCTTTCTGGGACCTGGGAACAGCCTTGTGTTGGGTATCTGTACATTAGCCCGTTATGTATACGAGGGAGAATCAAAAAATAATGTTTCCGCGGCCACAGTTACTTGCCTGCTATGGGAATTTACGTTTTTCAAGTCCTGTACAGGAGTTGCTCGTGACTCAGCACGTTCCGACAGTATAAGAGCACAATGCGACGATGCCCGACGGTAAGAAGGGCCACAGTCTGAGCGTGCTAAACTAGTGGAGGCAGCAGAGAAATATTCTCGCGTTATGATGTTGCAAAGGGTGTGGTAGGATGCCACCACGGTAATTTTTGTTATTGGGCGTTCCCGAAACCCGATCTGCATAGGTGACGATTGCATAATTATTCTTGCTCATGACGGGGGGGGGAGCCCTGCAAGGTGCATCTTTGGAGGGGAAGGGGTTCGCGAGATATCAATTGAAAATTGATCAGCAAAACTGGACTCACGACGATCTGTCGCACCCGTCAGTCGTCCGTCCGTCAGTCAGTCAGTCAACCATCTGTGTTTTCGTCCGTCGGTTGAAAGCCATTCACAACAACCCGTCGCCTGTCAATCCTTCTGTACGGCAAAATTTCAGTGTGACAACTTAACATGGCGAATTTTATTTCCTTGGAGGTATATTTTGGTTGGAAATACATTTTCAAGAGGAAAACATTTTGGGAAAATATTTTTTTCGCAATAAAAATATGAACTAATCTTTTTTTACAATTTAATTTTTTGAAATAACTAACAAAGATTATTAAACACAAATCTACCACCTTATATTTTATTTCAAAATGCGTATTTCCGTCTAAGGAATCTCTTCAGAAGGCGGTGGCTCACCCGTCCGTTCGTCGATAGTTAAAGTTTGGAAAATATTTGACGGATGGACGGATAGAAAGAAAAGTTGCCCTGCGATTGGTTGAAGATATCGTAACCGCCAGACGGACGGGCGACTGACGTATGTGACGGATTGTTGTGAGTCCAGCTTAACTGGCCCGTCTCGGGTCAGTTACGGATGTCTAAGCTGCAGGAAGGCCATTTATTTTCAACAGCACCGACAAACTCTGGAAAGTTATTCCTCACGAAAATATACGTCAACTGTTCCCCTAAAGATATTTTTAAGGGAGATATGTGCTCCCACAAAAATTCTAATTTAAAATGCGTTACCGTGAATTGTGTGTTGCCTACCTGTCAGCTTGGATTTCTCGAAAACTCTTCACCTGCGAGTGTTCCTACTTGACAACATTTTTTTGTTAATTTAAACGTACTGAATTATAAGATGTGTTAAAAAAAAATCCCACAAATCTTAAGGTTGCAAGTTTAATCCAAAAATAAGACGTGGTTTACGAATATAGGAGGTCGTGTCTAGGACAAGTGGTCCGTCACACTCCTGCAGGCGTAGACAAGCGCCGCGCCGGAAGAAAAACATAACAGAATGCCAAGCACATAGCGGGACGCGGGAGATGTGACAAGAAGCGAAGAGACAGGAAATAGCAGCCTTCGGGAAGCTGACGGCGCAGCTCTCGCGGCTAGTGAGTGACGTAAGTCGAACAAAAACTCATCTCAAGGAGAGAAGAAAAAAACAGCAACGACCAGTAAAACTACCCAGAGGAAAACATGTTTGGAGGAAATATAACTTACGACGCCAGCTCTGAGTCTCCAAGTTGCTGGGACCTCAGCTGCCATCGACGGAACACATCATTTGACTGGTGGACACCCAAACCCAATTTAAAGAACTTTCAGTTACGAAATTAGTAAATGGCTTTGTCGCTTATCGAACGGCTGTTCCAAGCTCTCTGACTGACTGCACGGTGACAATTCGATGGAAAATCCTAACTGCCAAAATAAAATAAGGCTTCAGTCTCACAGGAAATAAATTAATGGTATGGTCAGGGGCGCAACGAGAAGGGGCTGGAAGTTAACCTCCCGCCCCCTCCGAGCATATTTAAGAAAAAATTGTAACTTGGCACATTTTTATGGTATCCCTAGCGAAACGAAGGCGAAACGAAGGAGTCCCTATGGACTCAAGTTACAGCAGGGCTTGCGGAAAAATCCACAAAGCGAAATTTAAGTGTTGTGAATAAGCAATGTCAACATGTTTCCAACAGTGCATGACCTCCTCATCAAAATGGCTACATTCCCTTTAACAACTTACACGTGCAAGATGTCATTTTCGTCAATTAAGTTATTGAAAACTTAACTCGACGAACACGGATGAACAATATCGTCTCAACAGTCTCGCTTTAATAATGTGCATCCACGAAAACATTCCACAGTCGGGAAATGTATGCCAGTCTCTCCCGACACAAACGCTATAATCAAGTCTGGAATTAAAAAAACTTCTGAAAATTCAGTACGCAACCGACAAGAGAATTTGTGGAACGAGCCGTAAAAGGGTGGACACAGCATTAAATAACTCACCGAATTTAGGCGATGTGTACAGTTGAGTCATTTCCCGCTCCCTCCAGTGGAGTGGTTATCACAACACTCGCCAGCCATCAGGGCGAACCGGGTCCAATTCTCGGCGAGGTCACCCGAATTTTTGTATGTGACAAACGTTGCTGATGTTGCCGTTGGCTGGCGGGTTTCCTCGGGGCAGTCCGCCACCACTCCATTTACACCTTATTTCAGCCTCACCGTCGCTCAAGACAAAACATCTCAACTCGAGAGCATTTCCCCACTGATTATAATAAGAACGCTTTGAGCTGCGTTCAAACACGCACGACTGGATTGGCGGAAGTCTATTAGCGGTTTCTTCACATTTTTCGAATAGAACCTTTGAAAAATCTCCCCAAGTAAGACGTGCTTGGTTGTCTCCTAAGTATTACAAGCGTCTTAGACTTCTGTTAACATAAAGATTCACTAATTTTTTATCAGATTAAACTTTTATATATATTATCTATAAATCATAATATTTTATATTCACAATTAATATAAATAAAAAAGGGAGAAAATAGGTATGTTGGTAATACCTGGTAGGAAATATTTCTTATGAAAAATATTATTACACTGAGTGCGAACGAATACGGTGCACTGTCCTTTTGGTGTGATTTTCTAGACACTGCTAAGCTACATGAGGCGGAGGAATATCCTGGAAGTAGAACTTTAGCAAGGCTTCAGAAAAGTTGTAAGTAAATAACCGCGAATGGACTATAGTGGAATGGAGAGATTTGGGCGGCTATTAACATAGAAATCTTGAGAGCCGGTAAGGGTGAAGCGAGGTGAGTGTGGAGCAGCGCCGGACTGAAGGGACGTGGGAAAGGGGATGTCCCCAAAAAAAAACCCGCTCACCAGCGGCATCGTCCGGCACGATTCCCACATACGAAAATCCGGGGGCGACCCCGCCTGGAGTAGCACCCGGTTCGCTTTGGTGGGAACCGCGTAGTCTAACCACTTACACCACGGTGGTACCTTTTAGTCTATGTTTCTGGCAAATGAAAGCCATGCTGTTTGTTTGTGTTTGTTTCGTCAAGACAGAAAATGGTCTTAAACAATCCTGTCCTACTCACAGAACATTATGTTCTACCTGCCACCCAAATGTCAAAAAGCGACCTTCGTAGCTCATATAGAACATAGACTCACGCAACTGTTAATGTCACGTGGTCTACAGTGATGACCTTTTTTGCTTCCAATCGAATTTTCAACAAATTCACCCTTTTAAATGAATACAATACTTTAACTGACTTGAATATATTCTACATGCATTAAAAATAGGTATTATTAAATGTGCAAACATCACACAACNTGACTTGAATATATTCTACATGCATTAAAAATAGGTATTATTAAATGTGCAAACATCACACAACTCTTACTTTCATGAAGTAAACCGTTTGCTAACCTGAAATATTACCCACGTTGTTTTTAATAGTGATATTGGCAGATATTTAGTTCAATGTTGGATAACGGATATTGGCTAAAGCGAATCTCGCATGCACATTGCACCCCGTTTACCCAGTTTTAAACTGGACGAAGGGAGAGGAGGGGATCAGAGGCACAGCTTGAGACCAAGTCAAAGAAACTTTACTATAGACGACATTTTCAAAAGATGTTGGAAGTTTGCAGGGAAAAAGTATTTTACTTAGGATGTGCTAAGTCTCTATTTAATATTTGAAAAATCTGAAAGTAAATATTTTACGAGAATATACATCCGCCACTGTCGGTACAGGTTTGTACATTGTTGTCATTATGGGAATTCCAAGTGCTTCGTTTCGCGTAATAAAAACCAAAACCTATTATATAACTATTCTGCACTCATCTAGAACAATTTTGTTTCGTTACATGGATTTAGTTTTACATGGATTTAGATTTACCTAAATAATCTTCACTGTCTCAAGTTGACAACAACACTAGTTATTTGAGATCCAAAATAAAGGTTCTAACATCATTTAAATTCATTAAAGCGCAACCCATTAATTCGTTAAAAAGAAACAAATACAGTGCTTGGAATCGGCAATTTTGCAGGAATTAAAATTGCTGTTGCTGCATTATTTATAATGACACCAAAGAGCAAGATAATACTAAAATGTTAAGGAGTACCCACAAAATGTGGAGACAAAGAGGTCCATCTATCCCTGTACCCCTCATTCCTGCGCCCCTGGTGAACGGAGCGTAAAACTAACCCGTCATCCAGTTGTAGTATCCATGCGTTATTTTTAACATACTAGTTTTGTGAGTTTCCACAAACTCAGTCACTCAGCGAGAAGTTGGGACTGCAGATCTCCGTTTGGAGTTGACTGATACATATATATTCGCAGAGGGACATTCGGTGGAATACCACGCACAGACTAGAACATTCTCGCAAAAAAATAACTTGAGAAAGACACCCTGTTTAATGAACTTTAAACAAAGCGGTGCAAAATATGTTATCAGTTTCAGGGATCTACCAGATAATTACCTCGGAATGGGAAACTGGAGCAGACAAAATATTTTAGGGAATGTGATTTGCGTGCGAGCCTTGTTCGTTCGTGAAGTAGAGGTTATCTGCGTGCGTAGCAGAAACTGCATAATTATGAACGCGGCGTTAGCTAAGGCCACGTTAATCTCGTCGATTCCTCCTCGCGGTCAGACACTGATGCACAGCTTGCAACTATGATGGAAGAATGAAGAAGAGTCACTTCGCATTATTCACAGTCAAACTACCCTGCCAACGATGGGGTAAAATTAGACTTCTCGTTGAAAGCTGCGCGGAAAGCTACGCTTATGAATCGACAACCAGGCAGGCTTGGATCACGATTCTAATCCACGTTCCCGCTTATCGCGGGTCAAATTACGTGCGCATCGCCAGCCCCGGCGTAGTGGAGTTCACAATATTCTGATAGGCAGATGGCATGCAATGGCAAACAGTGGCGTACACAATAGAAGGGGGAGGGGGGACAGCATCGAGGTGATCGCCACCCCCTGGACACGACTTTTGGGATAGTTAACGCTGTTATGATAGTGTTTGATTGGGAAGCAACTTACGTGCCTCGCTGGCCTTGCATGAAGAAAAATATGCAACTTCCATGTTGACGACTTAAATGATGCATCATCTAAATAAAAAATCGATTTACACATTTTAGTTCAAAAATAAATTGGCGTGTCAGAGGAACACACAAGCTTTCGCCACACTGCTAAATTTTTAACTTGAAAGTTCCAAAATTTCCCAGAGGAGAAACCCCCGGACCCCACTTTATGGGTGTCCATTAGCAAGTGTCTAATGTTTATAGCCATCACCTTCACATAAGCAGTTCACGGTTATTTGAGCATCTTTGAAATCAATGTTTGAAAAATGTCACTGTCCCTACCTGCATATATCTTAACGGGTATACTGACTGGCAAGAGCCCATTAAAGTTGGCAACGACGGAGGGAAAGTAGTTCCATGTCTAATGTTTAGTTGAAATTGTTAGGTGAACATTTGCGAATACTGAAATAATATTTTTTGCATTCTGTTTTTAATGCATATATATGTTAAAAATCAGCGAGTTTGTAAAATATTTACTTTTATAATAGTTTTACAGTTTCACTTCGCCGACGCATGGATGAAGTGATCAGGTACATGGCAATGTTAATTTTACGTATGGCGGGAGGATACACGATGTTCATACAAGCAGATCTTAAGCAGGGCTTTCAAAAGTGCTCAACTTACCGTATACAATCCATACAAAAATTTCCCCATGCAAATTCGATCGCCTTCGCCGAAAAAAACGAGCTTGCGTAAGCGACTGACGGCAGATGGCACGTTGCTTACAGTTAGCGCTACGTAAGTCGGCTGCCGACAAGCGGAGGAGTGAATGATAATCACGGCAGTGTACTTGAAGCCGTGTTCCGATCCCTGCATGGATGCGACCAGCTGCATACCCGCCAGTTGTTCCGTTACTCCATGCGTTTAATGCTGGGTTGGGGAGATGGGGAACGAAACAACTTCCATCCTCCATGTTCGGCGCTTAATTGTGTTTACAAGTAAGGAAGTGATTAGTATTTTTTTTTTTTTCATTCTCAGGATGCTTCGTACACATTCTCACTAAAGATTAACATGCCACAAATAAAAATATCTGCGTCCACTTTTAGGGTGAAATGAATCCCGTTTTCTACAAACTCCACACATTCCATCCTTAGTCGCCGATGCTATTAAATAACCTCCAAATCCGCACGCACAATAAGTTCGCGCGTTTCTGGCAAACTTTCCCGCCACCGTGACGTCAGCGCATGAAGCATTCGTGGTCCAGACCTCGCGCAGTTGATGCGTGAGATTGGCCGGAAGTAGAATGACGTAGGAGGTGCACCGGTGCGCCTGTGAGAAAGGATCGGAACTACTTCGCTGCGCATATTTCGCGTTGTGAAGGTGACGGAACGCACCCCAGCGGCGACGGAGGACGGCGGCGTCGACCTGGCGAGGCTGCGGCCGGCTCGCCATGCGCGATCCTACTGGAGCAGATCACATCCACCGTAATCTCTCGCACAACACTGTTTGCACGCTCCTTACCCGCCGTCACCCCCGGCCCCTGCACATACGTACACTATACTCCATTCACGGTTAGTTACAACTTTTCTAAAGCCCTGCCACGATATTCCTCCGCCTCACACAAACAAAGTTTAGGAAATTACTCCAAAGGGACAGTGCGCAACATTCGTGCGCACTGAGTGTAATAATACCTTGCACAAGAACTGTGTATTACTACGCATTACAAACACACTTACTTTCTCCCTGTTCTGTTCACATTAATTATAAATCAAATATAATTTATTGATAAAATATAAGTAAAACTTCACATTTAATAATAATCAAAGTGTTTTATATTGACACAACTATAAAATGCCAGTGATAAATGACATATTTCGGAAACAACCAAGCACGTAATACACGAGGTGATTTTTCAAAGGTTTGATTCGAAAAGTGTGAAGAAACTGCGAAATAGACTATATAGATTAAGAGGTCTTCCTAGTTGTCATCAGTTGTGCTTATTCCAATTTTTCAAAAAATATAAAATGTTCCTATGTATTTTTTAAGGACAGAAATGAAAGTCGATACTTTGTCGCCAATTCTTAAATTTGGATACTGAAACATAAACGTGGTCGCTGAAAATTGTCAAAAAGCCAGCAAAAATCGCTGTATGTACCCCTCTATTTACGACATTTATTCTTCTGTAAAACAGTGCTTCAAACTATAGTGGCTATGCTGTATCTTCTCTCAACGGATTGCTGCATTAAACCCAATGGCCATTACTTAAAATTCTGAGAAACAGAACACGCGCGAAGCTTATTTATGTTAATTTCCATTGTCATCGCAATGCTCCCTTACAGCCGAAAGTAATCTTGAGGGGTTAAAAATATATTACTACAGAAACTCCTTAAGAGGAATTATTAGTAAACGATTCTAAACGTTTAATGTTACGTCTGGCCATAAGAAAGCATTGCGACGGGCCTCCCCGTCTCGGGAGGGCATTTCCGGGAACATTAACTTCTTGCAAATTACATTTGTAGCTGCAGGATATTATAACAAGTGACGTAAGCCAATGGATTAAACTACAGACGCCACTATGTACTTTTCTGCTTAGCCTTCGAGAAACTGCACAAGAAAGCCTTAAAATGTTATTTCAAACCATTTTCGCTATTTTTTCTTTCTGGATATACTTAACAGGACCTAAGTAAAAATTGGCGGTTGTAAATAGTTGCTTATAACCTTTCTTGGTAAAACGTTCTCCGTAAAACATTAATTGGCTGAGATACGCAAATACGCGCAAACACTAATTTCGCATACATATTTTACTAGAGTTAACGTTACTTCTACTACAGGTTGGGTAAATAAATGTTAAAAATTTGGCAAAGGGAAATTATTTCGCCACTGGGTAAGCGCTAGTGTCGCATATGTACCATATTT
>NQII01000066.1:999421-1030918 GCA_002778355.1 Clitarchus hookeri | reverse complement strand
CCCCCCCGAATGTACAATGAACATTGATATGAACCACATCACTTCATTTATGCGTTAGTCAAGTGCAATTACGGAAACGTTAGGAATGTAAATGTGTTACTAATAAAAAAAATGCTTTCACTTCTGCGCATGGAACAAAAAGAAATGAAATAAAATGGAACTATTGTCCCTATCTCGTTGCCAACTTTACAGACATCGTGCCAGTCAGCGTGCCCGTTGAAATACGCGCAGTAACGGACAGTGATTTACCGTGAACGACCTATAAGGTAAAATGTATAGTGACTTCCAATGGATCAGTGCGCCCGACTGTGCAGCATGCAGAGTTTATTAAAAACTAGTACACACACCACCAAAACTGTCAGAAAATTTATATTTAAGCTGCATATGTAAGAAGAAAGCATAGACTTTGTAACACTGAAAGCTATTTTGTTCGATTTTGATCATTAAAATGTTTTTAAAAATCTGTTTTACAAATCAATATTTAAATAAAATTGTTAAGCCTTTTTTTATATTCTCGATACTCCAGAAAGAATATTTTACATCATTCTAAATCTGAATCAGCGATTTCAATCAACAGTATTATTTTACTGAATCTTCAGTTAATGAGCCGTTATCTATTGGCGAATCAGTGCTATCTACTGAGGTTTTACTGCCAAGCCAGTGCAATTCAATAGAAATCAGTAAGAAATCACTGTTTAATCCAAGCAACCAAAATTATTAGTAGAGTTTTACCGATTCAAGTAAAGCAATTTGTATGCAAACAAATTCGCTGAATTGGTGCAGTTTTAACCGTTTAGATTTTATAATGTAAAACAAACTATTTGTAATAAGTTTAAGAATTGTTTTTATGCACAGCCATTTCAGCCATGGAATATGTCACTTTTATAACCAAAATAATGTATGTAAATTATTTTAAAAATTTCCGTATACTATTACTAATTATTATAACGTAAAACTAATGTAATTATTATGATAGTCTTGCTTGAGGAAGGTGTGTGTTTTTTATACAAAATGTACTTTTTGAAGCATCCAGAATGGAAATACGCTTAAATCGTACTTTCCTGAAAATTTGGACAGTACCCGTACTGCTATTTAATGAGTTCTGCATCTTGTATTGTCGGATGCAGTGCTCAATTAGAAAACGCCCTTCTTCTACTCAAAGGCTTCTGGATGGGAAAAAAAATCAGATCGTCATAATATTTTAATTGCAAATGCACACTCTACATGTAGATACTGCGATTGCAGTGCACAGCCTTCGTTTTGATGCCTAAAAGCGTTCATGTGGCTAACTAATTGCACCTTCTCACTTATTTTCTGTAACTGAGAACTCTTGCTGTATAAATCCTCGGCTAGATCAATACGTCAGCATTGTCCCTGCTAACCACAATCGCCAGAGGGCGAAGGAGGCGATGGGTTATACGTCAAAACTTCCAACCCTGCCCTCTTTCTTTTCATATCACTATCCTCAGGAAATGGCTCAAGATTTTGAGCGTCGAACCGACGATCACACGATTAGGGAACTACAATGTAAAGTCGTATTTTGAATTTATATACACAAAACCTAAGTTGAGATATATGCTTTAAAATGGTGTCGCTTGAAACTTTAAGTTTAATTAACCTAATCAATACACCACGCGGGCCTAGATTCGCCTCGGATGAATTTCGAAACAAAAACTGTTCCCAAAAATACAAAGGATTTAATTATTTTACCGTAAAACAATAACCGGAGAAAGCCAACCTACAGCAACTAGTGCACGGACTGAATATTCCCGTCTATATACCTACTGTAAATTGTCATGAAACTGAATGGACGTTACAATTATGGATGGAGAACGAAAGAGTCAGAGTTATCCTGTGTTTACGTACTGTAACTTGCTCAAGACAGCAAGTCATGTGATTCTCATAGGTGACATTTCCTGTCCAACAAAATGTCGTATGTTACAAGTTACAAACTAACAGTAGATAAAAAAAATGGGCTAAATTAATTTACTCGCTACGCGGAATCTAGCAAACATGTTGTTTTACAAGTTCATATAGAGCCTTTCACTTTTTACCTGAACAAACGCTTAAGTCACAAGACGACTGCCTGCAAACTCAAATTATTTCGTGTTGTCATTCAACATGAAACTAGCAGCACAGTGCTGCGACGCACTTCTTCTGTAAATGTTACTTCCGCACTTAACTGACTACATTCATTTGCTGCAGGTGAAATATATTGCACTACAAAACTACACTGCTGGCCATTAAAATTCCCACACCAAGAAGGACGTGAGTAACATAAAAAAGATTTATTGTAGAGAATACGCAACATACACAGGTGAAATTATTAAGCTTGCAGCTCGGTACGAAGTACAAAACATGGTTCAATTACAGCACTATGTGGCCGTGGCCCTGCCACGGGCGGCAATTACTGCTGCCACACGGCGCGGCATTGAGAGGAAGAGACTTTGGATGTTCGTCTAAGTTATCTCCGTTCATATTGCTTCGATGAGTACCCAAATTCATCCGTTGTAGCCGTGGGTGTCCTGTGGCAGGCCAGTTGTCGTCCTACCATGGACCACACGTTTAGATGGGCGAGAGATCCGGTGAACGCGCAGGCCAAGGAAGCAGTGTGACATAGTGGTCATCCAGGAACTGTTTGACGATGTGTGTCACATCTGGTCACGCAATGCCCTGTTGGAACAGGGCCCCAGGCTGATGATGAAGATAAGGGGCAAAAACAGTGCTCAAACGCCTGTGTGGTATAACAGTTGCTGGTCAGTGTACCAGCAATGTGTATTAGAGGCAAGTGAGTTTGGAATGCGATGGTACCCCAGGTGATGGGACGGTATGACGATGCAAAATGCAAAACTCAGCCAGGCGTGCGCAACGTGGCTGCGAGAAACGGATGCGACCATCATGTTGCTGCAAGCAGAAGCGGGATTCGTCGGAGAAGACGCCATTCGTTCCTCCAGGTCCCGATGTTCCACACACCATTGCAGCCACAGGCACCTGTGGTGAGAAGTCAATGGCAGCTGTATAAATGGGTGCCTTGGTATGATTCCCTGATGCTATAGGTGGCGAAGCACTGTGTGTGCAGATACAGATTGATGTGCCACATACTTGAACTCCTGAGCGAGGGTGTATGATGTGGATTTACAGTCCATAATCGCCATGCGCACAAAATGTCTGTCCTCACACTCGTTCGAGCGACGGGGCCATTGGCTTTTTGCTCGTCGCTCTGCTCGTCCCTCCTCGGCCCACTGATCCCATATCCACTTCACTGTGATTGCATTTCTTCCAACGCGAGAATGAATTTCGCGGTAGAATAATCTACAACCCCGCTACGCCACGGTTCTCCCGCAGTCAAAGGCGGAAACTTGTTCGTATCGTTGTCGTGTTCTTCGACGCGGCATGCTCTCTCCGTCTGTGTGCACAAGCGGCGAAGAAACACCATACCACTGCCTCTCAGTGGCTCCCCGACCTCAACTTATTAGCGCCACATTGGCGCTAATTGCCCAACCCTGTTCTAAGCATACGTCCAATATGAGGTTCTTAATGTACGTCCATCTTGATGCTGCAATTTTAATAACCATCAGTGTCAATAAAAAAATTTCAAAATAAGTGCCAGCATAGGGGCCCTGACACGGTTTAACTTTTACTCCAAACCGTCACTTAGTATAAGCGCATATGAGAAGACCGATTAGGCAATACTGCCATGCATGCGCGCAAGCATTAACGCCGCGGTATGCTAGTTCTCCGAAGAGTGTCAGCCAGGTTCGAAGTTAAACAGCTCCACTTTTGTAAAAGAATTTCTAAACATACCCCACTCAGCTATTACAAATGCACGTAGCTTACGCATGCCTGAAGAAATAAGAAAATTTCAAGCTAAAAAAACTACGTACCAATAAGTTTGGGAATTGAAAGTGTGTGTGGAATGATTTCCAGAAAATTCTCTTTTTATAAAACCACCAAAAGTCATGAAGACACACATGATTGTCTGAAACATTACACTGAAAGAAAAATATTGTTGTAGGAACCACAATTCTGTAGCCGTTGCCCTCCAAGACTGTTAAAATAGGGACAACAGTCTGTTTGGTTGTGGCTACCCTACGAATATTGTTTAAGGTAAATGGTAACGCCAACAGAACATATTGTAAAATGTCAGTGCGTCACAAATCAGAGACGTCATAACTTTCTACAGAATATAAAGTTGCGATTACAAATGAGTAGGGTTCTGACTACAATCCAGTACGGTGTTCCCTATAATGCTGCTCTGATGCCGCTACAGAGTTGATTGTGCACGCAGCAGTAGCCTATGGTAGTGCTAACTATCTTCTCCGTTGCCTTTACTGAGCAGTATGGTGGCTCCAGCAAAAGTGTTATTAAGGTAATCCTAACTATCTGCTCGGTTGCTTTGTCTGGTCGGCTCACATAATGCACTGCTAACTACTAATTGTTCGGAACTTGAAAAATTCCTTGTGGAAGCAGGCAGCCTCGAACGGACGCCTAAGACCGCTCAGCTATTATATCAGTTATGAGATTCGACCTTTTAAATGTATTTGTTTTTCATTGTTTAATTTTTTTAAAGCATGTCATGTAATGTGTCTGCAGACTAACCTCGACCCGACGAATTCACATATGAGTTAGCTTATTTGTTAAAATAATATTTCCGTTATGTTATATATATATATATATATATATATTCATATTATACAACATTGGGTGTCATCTGATATAAAATGCTTTCACGTGTAGCGTATGAGTAAAAAGTTTTTTCTTTCACATCAGATAATTTGTAGTACCAATAAAAATATGGCGTCAGTTATTTCATTTTTATGACTTGTTAGTGTAATTTAATGTCTTTTAAAAACAAATAGGACATCCCAGCACTCTTGTTGCTATTATTACATTTAACGCTTAAAAGGGTGCACAGTACACTCGCAGATTGTCAACAGCCTCCACTAAATAAATAACTTCACAAGTGCAACATTTTCCTATTTATCTTCAGTATTGTCAATTCTACTAGTTCTATAGTCTTTAAAATAATTAGAGTGTACCTCCAACAGTCCACGATACTGTTGTAGCTACCATTCTTTTCCCGTAAACTTTTGAAGAAAAAAAACCTAAGTGATTTCTACAGAACATTCTGTTGACGTTGCCAAACAGTACTGTTGGGTTTACAATATCTTGTTCTGTTATCGTAACATAATTGTAAGATTGTGTTCACAACTATCTGTATAGGTGCTACAACAGAAAACACTTCCTGGTACAGAAAATATGGTTCCCACAACAAAATAAATTTTAACAATATTTAGATTGTTCTGCATTTGGATCGTAAATTATTACAGAACATTATGTTGCTGGTACTAAAGTTTAGTTGTCACTACTATAAAATTCCATTACCGAACTGTTCTGTTAAATTCTCTCTGTTGATTTCTTTCAGTGAGCTCCATGAAGGGGTCGCATGCAATGATAGTCAATTTTACAAGGTAATCTTAAACAAATATGCTTATCGTGCATCCAACATCCCACCAGATCTTCGATGTATATTCATTTTTGTTTGGTTGCAAGACTTCAAATCTCAGGGTAGAGAAAACCTTTTTCGTGTCCATTACTTATGACTCTTGAGAATACAAAGCGTTTCTTTTTCCTTGGTCACCTTCGGCAGCGTGTTACGAAACGCCATTACAAGTACGACCGGCTGCAACGAGTACACGAAACTGGTTTCTGTACTGTCGCTACGCCCGCACGCCACAACGTAGTGTTCACGACAGTCACGCCTCAGATAAATGAACTCATAACTGACAGCACAGGAGTCAACACTGCGGCTGACTTGACAGTTTGTCAGCCTCTGATACATTTTTCGGCAGAAAACGAACACATGCTACTTTGGAAGCGGCAATTTACCACTCTGCGATACATAAATAAACGCCAGGTAACATTGCAATACTATTTTATACTTTTCTCAGAAATTTCAAGTAATTTGTGAGACTAATTCGTTAAAACAAATTTCAAATTATTGGAAGAATATACGGCGGTAGAAAGCAGTACAAGGGGGGGGGGGGCGCACTTACTAAGTGGCAGTCGTGTTCACACCGAGGGAACCTGGGAGCGATGATGGATGGCCCAAAGGAGTGTCAGACTGCATGCTTACCCATCGCAGATTGCAGCTGTTATATGCCGCGCTCAGGGATCTGCTACAACCACTCCAGGGGTTGAATTGCATTAATGTAATGAAGCACAAGACGTAAGAGAAGTTTCGCTAAAAGGCGAGGCTACACTGCAGTTTTGTCGCATGGATTTTAATACATTTATCAAATAATATTCCAACAATGTTACGTATTAGAACCTTTCATTAATGGTTTATCTCCTTTATGACCGACCAGAAGTAATCCACGAGCCATCCGGAAATCACGGTGTTGACGCAGGTGTTGATCATAACAAATACTAGGAGCAAAACTATTTCCTTATGTAATATATATAGTTTACAGCAATATTTGTATCACAAATAAAATACTTATTAATAATATCCTAATTTTGACAACTTTAGAAAAAAAAAAAGGGGGGAGGTTACAACCTTACATCACACCTTCCTGTCTCCGCACCTACCATCAAGCCACCTCCCGTTCGATTCCCGGCGGGTTTACTCGGGGATCTCCCATTCCTTCCGCCCTTGCATTCCGGCGCCACTCCATACCTCACTTCACCCTCGTCGGCTCTCAAGACCTCGTCGTTAAGAGCCGCCCACATCTCTCCACTCCACAAGGTGAGCATATAGGCACTCGCCACCACACTGTAATTTTACTGATGACGTAACACGCTTTGGTGCGTTGCCATAGCCCCGTACGGGAACTCTCCGTTCTCTTCCTCTGTGCTGCTACAGGGATATGCGAACATCGCCAAGCACAAGGAAACAATTCACACTTCGAGCCACAACTTTACACCACGCAGACCCGACGTATTTTTCATTCAGCCTCTGAAAAGCCTCAGGCTGTTTAATATTACCCGTTCATGTTATAATCAAGGCATATGCAAAACCAAGGCTAAAACAGAGGGAATCTAAAAGAAGACAGATATACCTTGGCCTTTCTCTAATCTGATCAGTTATATGAAGTAGCGCCCAAGTTACGATGGTCCACGAATTAAAATTAATAATGAAGACGAGGTGTAATGTTCTATGTTACAATTAGCAGATGGTACAAGGAAGTAAAGATGAGACGTGCACCAAGAAACTACTAGTGAAGTATGTGACATAATTTAAACCGAAATTTCCCCATGGACAAGTGATTGAAAACGCATCTGGAAAACATGGAACAATCTAACATTTCAGTTTTCCACGTTTTTGTAAGCATAGATGTCATAAGAGTGATGTATTTATGTAAATATCTGACGCCACAAAATTATAGTGAGGTATAACAAGTTATTCTACGGGAATGGGTTGTAAGAACGAATATTGTGACATGTATGTTGCTAAAAACATTCTAAATATTTTTTATACGCGTACAAGGCAACCTTGTTTGTACACTTGGGCATGGTGATTCATAATCTGTCTTAAAAATTCACTAACTGCTCAGGGATGCAACATTTAATGAGATGTGATAATAGCAACCTCTACGCATTTAATTACTGATGGGGCATTTTTCGCACTTACAGTTTTAGAGGTTGTTTTTCTTATTTCAGTGAAATACTGTCAATATTAGTTTTCTTTCATCCCTAGTAGTTTGTGATATTCTTAATTAGAAGCTTTGTGTTTTGCTATATTCGGAGATGCATAACTCCCTTAATAATAACTTTAGGTTATAAGCCGTACATATCTTTTCGACCTCATTTTTCAAAAGGAATCGCCACCCAAATATTGTAGCGCGCTTAAATAAACATACCGTATATTTAAACGTACGGAACTGCTAGTATATTTGCATTGATACGGCAGTATATACGAAATTTGTTCATAGTCTTAACATACAGTATATTTTAACGGACATACTGACACTGACATGCACCCAGTAAGGTTGGTAACTACGGAGAGAAAGTATATCCATGTGTTAACGTTAAGAAGTCTTAGGTAAACATTTGTGGATACTGAATTATTTTGCTTGCTGTCTTTTAATTCATATACGTGAAAAATTAGCAAACGTATAAGTATTTGCTCTTCTAATAATTTCGGTGCTTTACTTGACCAATGCATGTATAAAGTGATGAGTCCCATGACAATGTTAATTTTACACACGACGGTAGAATACACAATGTGCATACAAGTAACTTATATATTAAGCAGAACTTTCAAAAGTGCCCAGTTTACCGCGAACATCCTGTACTGCATTGTTTGTTCATGTCCACCGTTGAATGCATTTCATGACTATTACAGGCGCGGCTTACTAAATAAAATAAGAGCTAAATGCGGCACGCACGTGCAAATCACAGTCTCGCAGCCCGAAAGTCGTCTACGCCTAAAGGTCGGTACACGATCAATTTCGTGTACGTTAGAGACGTCTTCACAGAACGTTAAAAAAATGTGTCGTTCATAGCGAATGTACTGATTTTATGTTCAAACAGTCATACACGACTATAAATTAACTTGATTTTAGTCAAATAGTCATGTATTAGAAAATAACATTTCATTTGCATCCTTATTCTATTATTACTTAATGCACGGGATCTGTCAATAACAGATCTATCGCAAAACATAAAAATACAATATAAAAATAAAGTGCAATTAATTACCACGTACAATTGAGACGTATTTTTTTATGAATAAAGGAAAAGAAGGATTTAAGTTTTCTTTTAAACATAATATATTCTATTAATTGCAATAAATTAGTTCTTATTATTTACTCATTTCAATTGGCTGAAGGCCTACCGTACACGATATAAAATTAAATATCGCCATTTCCTACGCATCGACGAGTCGAGGAAGTTCCTGTACGACAGGCACGCGATGACTATGAACGTAGACGTTCATTACGTACACGTTTTCCATCGTAAACCGACCTTAAATGTGACGGACCACAAAGAATTAATTATTTTGTAATTGTTACAAACATTCTTCAATTCTTACGCATTATATGTATGTGATTGCAATTTACTCGAATAAAAAATTTTACACTTTACATTTTTTGAATAATCTGATGTCAAATACAAAATTGTTCTGTTTTGTTGCAGCCGATATAAGAAATACTAATTAAGTTGTACATATGAAAATATTTACAACATAAACTAATGCCATGAGCCACTGCTTGACATAGAAGTAATCGCCAAATAAAAGTTAACACATTTAAAAAAAAAATGTTAAACATTTGAAAAAAATATTATTTATATTTAACATTTTTTTTCATATATAAGGCTTGTTACTTGGCGATTACATATCGATTGCTTAGAACTAAAACCTCGTATCTCACATCTTTTGGCGGAAACTATTTTTTGATACTGTTGGTTGGAAACCTCATATCTCACATTTACAGTGCTCCAAACGAAAAAAAAAAAAGTGAATATCGTTTATTTATCTTGGATGTCTGCAGAATGAGATATGCAAGGTTTTTAAACCAAAAGTATCAAAAAATTATTATTGCCCAAGAAATGTGATACGAGGTTTTCATTCAAAGCCATCGATATGTGTCACACGGTAGCCCGTAGGATTTATTTACTTTGTAAATGTTTTTCATCTGTACAACTTAGTTAGTATTTGTTATTACGGTTGCAACAAAACAGAAGAATTTTATATTTGNTAAATGTTTTTCATCTGTACAACTTAGTTAGTATTTGTTATTACGGTTGCAACAAAACAGAAGAATTTTATATTTGATATCAAATTATTCAAAAAATATAAAGTGTAAAATGTTTTATTCCAAGAAAATTGCATCACATACAATGTTTGGTACAAATATGAAATAATTAATTTTTAGGGGGTCCGACACCCTCCTTAACGCTGCCGGCAGGCGCGAAGCAGCGTCGCTAGCCAGCCACAAATGACGGCGTGGCGCGAGGACACAGCCCGGCCCGTGCGCCACGCCGTGAATTAAAACAGATTACTTATGAACAAACGAGGCGGAGCGGGCCGCTGGGCGCGGATGTTAATTAAAACGGGGGGTGTGCGTGGGCACCGGAGTGGCTACATGGTGGAGGGGGAGTAGCGAGGGGGGTAAAGGTTATTACCACCTGTAGGGACGTGCTTGACGGCAGCATCGCGAGCATACCAACATAACGGCGAGCGGAGGGAGAAATACAACCCCTCCTGCCACCGCCAGCCGCTGTGTCCCACAAGATAAACACGACACGCTTACACAAAACCCGCAATTTCAAAGCACCGTCCATTAGTCATCGGAGGCCTCGCGTGACACGGCCCACGGCGAAAGAACCACCTTGTAGCTACAGTTCATTCCGGCACGTTTATTATGAGCCCACGTTAACATTATTGCCTTAGAGAACAACGCTGCGCCCGACATAGCGTACTGCAGAAATTATATCTTCACAGATACTCACTCCATTCAATAAAAACTAAGAGAGATTAAATAAAGTTACATATTTTCATCTAGGAGAAAATACACTTACGCTCCTGTAAATAAAACACCAGAGCAGTTTGCAATGTATCCCCCAGTTAACTGAAATCTCAACAAATCTTCACCCATAAGACGAATAAAAAAAATAATAAGCGCGAAGTTGAAATGAAAACTAATCTGTTTCATAATCGTAAAATGATTTAACAACTTGAAAAACCGCTCGATGTTTTCGAATTGAAGGTTGGTCAAGTCCAGTGAACTTCCTGTTTCTGCACAAGTGCCTACGTTAATCTGTAAATTAATCATTTTCTGATTAAAGTACCTACGACAAAAATTGGCTTACTACTTCGAAATCTTTGATTTATATCTGGAAAGAATGAAGTTTCCGCTCAGAGCAGTACACTGTGCACCTGACTGTACAACACGCAACTCATTAAACAGTAGTACACGAACGCGCCAACTACATTATCATAAAAGTACGATTCATATTGCACATACAAGAAGAATGCATATTTGCTATAATTTTCTTATTGAAATATTTTTTAAAATAATTTAAATGGAGTGTANGCACATACAAGAAGAATGCATATTTGCTATAATTTTCTTATTGAAATATTTTTTAAAATAATTTAAATGGAGTGTATTTTTTATACAAATTTAAGGGTATTTCCATTTTGAATAATTCACAAAATACATTTGAAAAAAAACAACCAAGAGCATTATAATAATTACTCTAGTTGTATAGAATAAAAATTAATAATAATGTTTTAAGTNTGAAAAAAAACAACCAAGAGCATTATAATAATTACTCTAGTTGTATAGAATAAAAATTAATAATAATGTTTTAAGTAATTGATACTATGTATACCGATTCCAGCAATAAAATAAATTTTTATAACTAAAATAAATATACACAAAATCAATTTTTTTACATTAGTGCCAATATTTTCTTACATACAATCATACTAATTATTATGATTGCCATACTTGAACGTTTTCTTGCAAAATGTGCTTCATAAAGTATTCAGAGTGGAAACGCGCTTACATTTTTATCAAAATTAAATTCGCAATAACTGACTTTTTAAACGCTGAAAAAGTAAATCGTAGCAAAATGTTTTACAGTGTTACAAACAACATNAATTCGCAATAACTGACTTTTTAAACGCTGAAAAAGTAAATCGTAGCAAAATGTTTTACAGTGTTACAAACAACATACATTCTTCTTTCATGTGCAACATATTCTGCATGTCGAACAGTCGGGTGAAGTGCTGCACTGGAATCCACTCCTCCGCCGCTATTTTAAGACAATTGTTCTAAATGTCGATCGGTGATCGTAAGNGAAGTGCTGCACTGGAATCCACTCCTCCGCCGCTATTTTAAGACAATTGTTCTAAATGTCGATCGGTGATCGTAAGTAGGTAAGAGAAAATTTGCTTTGCCCGGACAAAAAGTTCAGCGCACGCAAGCAGAAGGTACGTGCCGTCACGTGGGTCAGCCTCCCGACTTCGTCGTCGTCGTCGGCGTAAGAGCCCTCGAGTCCGCCTGGCACTCGTCAACCTCCTTCCCCTCTCTAGAGCGGCAATGTGCGTCCCGCCTGCTGCTTTCTCCAACTGCTGCAGCTCCCGCCTGCAGGAGACAGCCAGGCAACCACGCTACCATGGCCGTCTCCGGCCCGCACGACTGTGCAATACACCTNCTCCCGCCTGCAGGAGACAGCCAGGCAACCACGCTACCATGGCCGTCTCCGGCCCGCACGACTGTGCAATACACCTATTTTCAATATCGTTTACACACATGTTGACCATTTCTGTATCGGAGCGTTATATGGCTCCCACAGAGAATAGGCTGTTCACGATAAAGTGAGCACGTTTAAGGTCCTAGTTACTTTTGACATTGATTACATGTCTTTCTCGCACGCTCGGGGGGTAATGCGCGCCGCATTCGCCGTCACGAAAACATGNCTCCCGCCTGCAGGAGACAGCCAGGCAACCACGCTACCATGGCCGTCTCCGGCCCGCACGACTGTGCAATACACCTCTTTTCAATATCGTTTACACACATGTTGACCATTTCTGTATCGGAGCGTTATATGTCTCCCACAGAGAATAGGCTGTTCACGATAAAGTGAGCACGTTTAAGGTCCTAGTTACTTTTGACATTGATTACATGTCTTTCTCGCACGCTCGGGGGGTAATGCGCGCCGCATTCGCCGTCACGAAAACATGTATCGCGCCTCGCCCCGCCTCACAGTCCCCGTACGCACGCCGGACCGTGCACTTGTACCTATCGATGGAGCAAGGTTGCCTGTACACTATAAATACATTGTTTTACAACGTTCGCCTTATCGCTTCCGGTGGTGCGTTATCGAGTTTGAGACAAATTTCGGCGCAATTTGCAACACTTTAATTCTTTCACGCACCATTGCTCCGAAACTACAGGTGCCATGGACGCGAGTGATAGCTCATTCGGAAGGGCTTGAAAGAGCCCTCCTTTTAACGCAACAATCATTGATCTACTCTGAAAATTTTCGAAGCAGCTGCGCTTTGAACTCGTGAAATAGCGTCATGCCGCGAAAGAAGGGCAACGATCCGAGTCGAAATCCGCCACAAAACCGACCACCGCCATTAACTTCGGCAGAACGAAGCCGCAGATATAGAGAGAACAAAAAATTAAGAGAATCGGATTACCAGGAAAGAAGTTATGGGGCTCCAAGTACTAGCGTGCAGAACGAAAACGGCGCGCGCGCCGCTTCTCCACAGCCGGGTCCCTCAGGAGTGCCACCAAAACGACCGAGGATGTCAAATATGTATTTGCGAAATCGAGACGAAGCTGACGAGACCACTCACTACCCCCCTCCCCCTGGTCCCAATGGACCCCAACACAGGCCCTTCAATGCTGTTACTAAAGCAACCAGCAACGTCGTCCCGCTACTCTTGCGCAGACAAACAGTTCACCAAGCTATTTATAAACAATTCCTTCGGGCATGTGTACGGTGTGTGCGATCGCCTCTGGCACAAGTATAAATAGAAATATGTGTTTAATTCATTATCCAATACCCTAACAAGACATACATGTAATCCATGTTCGGTAGGTGCCACAAACGGCGATCTACCAAAGGCCAAATATTTTTCCTTTCAGCCATTTTTTAATCCGTTAAACACCCTTTTAAATAAATATTGCCATGTAAGTAATAAACACAGTGTGTATATTCCACCGCACTCGGAAGTCAACGTCCGAAGCGAAAATAAAATATATTTATTAACTATTTTTCAAAAGAGGGGGGGGGGGGCTTTCAAAAGTACTCACTTTACCATGAATAGCCTAAACTCAAAATCGATGGCGATATATCGCAAATATTAGTCATAATAATAGCGCAAATATCGCCCATGTTGATACAGCAAATATCGGCATCCCAACACAAATATCGGTCACACTACCATCGCCAACTTCGCATATCGCTGATATCGGAATACGATATATAATTATAGCTATACACTGTAAAACAATATCGCAATCACTATATCTCCGAAATATTGTTTCGTGGTTGGTATATCGCCACATTGAAAAACCCTTGCATCGGGGCCTTCTTCGGTTAAGGAGTGGCAAGGTATTGTAGATAATTTGGCGCCCCAGGTGCTGCAGAACGTGCCGCTTTCCGAAATATAGTTTTGAATTCAACTGTCGGCACTTACACACACGTTTTCCTATTCACATATATTTTATTTTAACGCAAAGTTTTACCAGTATAAACATTACTACTTAAAATTACTACCGACCTCCATTTCTAGTAAAGATACACAAAGTATAATACTTAGTCTACTTTGTTTTGATATGGCGGCTCCTCGTGAAGTATCTGGCACTACCTAGTCATACTGGGGTGGGGGAAGTGCTTCCTCTTCACCCCCTTTGCTTTTCCGAGGCCACTGCACGCCAACCAACCAGATATATTTCATTTATCTTATAATTTACTTTCGTTCTTCACAAATACGACTCGGCGTACATTTTACTTAAATTAACATTATATGTCACGTCATTACAACCCATTTATCCATACACATCCGGCCACAAACCTTCACTCTAAATGATCATCGGTCGATTGACCAAGCTACAACTTCCCGACTGGAGCGTTGTTAATATACTGCTCACGAAAAGTTTGACATATATCAGAATCCAGGATGTTATACTGAATAAAGTAGTTTACATTTAATGTTGTACTCCTAATAACACATTAAGTGGACAAAAAAAATACCCGTTCATATTATCCCAGTGTGAAACAAACAAACGGCATAAACTGAAAAACAACGGAATCTCATCCATTTCAATAACAAAAACAAAGGTCATATCGGATGCATTGACAAACTCCAATAACGTGTAGGACTCCACGATTCCTGAGGCACGCTTGTATCCGACGAGGCATGCCAAAAACAAGATCATTACGCATTTTCTGAGGCAAACTGTCCCATTCCTCAATTGCGGCTGTTTATAAGGCCTGAATGGCCATTGGTGGTTGTGCACGGTTTAAAACCGCTCGTTTGAGGAAGGACCACACATTCTCTATGAAGTTTATGTAAGCTGAATAAACTGGCCAGTTCATTCTTCAGATCCCCCGAACAGGAAATATGCTAAACTTTTTGTGAGCAGTATAGTTAACACTTCTACTTCGCAACCAAAAGAGCGGAAACAACTACGGTCGAGAAGATACGTTTGTTTATCTGATATGCAGTCCCGTCTCGTCTTGATACCCGACTTACTTCGAAATAACATGTTAAAACACCTTAATATCTTTACATTATTGGTGTAATTTATTTAAAGTTCAAATAGAAAAAACAATTAAAACTCAACACTGACATTGTACATTATGTGGCCACGCTCATAATTAATTTTAGCTGTACTGCAAACTGGTTTGTCTCTAGACATCAGTTCAATCCTGACCTAGAATAACTGCAATGTAACATACACGAAATAAACGTATGCAATTTTACTTACTTAATAAACCTAACGGAAACTTCGGCACTGGAATGGCAGATTCACATAGTACATCATACGCTTCAGTAGTCCATGAACTTTAATTAACTTTAATACTCTACCGTTAGGTTACACCAGCGTAAGCTAACTGAATAGTTTTGATGATTTATTTACATTAGGGTAATTTTCAACGCGTATAATGTGGTAATTTTACGTCTGGCATCTAGTACTTCATTCTGATTTCAAAAACAAGTCTGTGTGTACGTGCAGTATATGTGGTACTTCAGATTAATGGAAACGTAAGACAAGCTTCGAGACTAAACTATGCTTCACGTACGAATATACGATTATATTGTAGACACAGCGAACAATTTTCTTTTATGTATTTCAATATTTACGAAACATTACACGCAATTGGCTGAGTAACTTTTGGGCAGTTAATAGAGTTGAGAAACGAGAAACCATTTGTCACAGGGAGCCGAGGTGCCTGAGCGGTTAGCCTGCTCACCTCCCACCAAGGCGAACCGGGTTCAATCCCCGGCCGGTTCACTCCAGATTTTCGCAAGTGGGAATCGTGCCAGACGATGCCGCTGGTCGGCGGGTTTTCTCGGGGATCTCCCGTTTCCCCCACCCTTTCATTCCGGCGCTCCTCCATACTCATCTCGCTTCACCCTCATCGGCTCTCAAGACCTCGATGTTAAGAGCCACCCAAATCTCTTCACTCACTTTTGCCATAATTTCTTACACTGGCGGAAACATGCAGTTCGCAAACCGCAGTGAGAGACGCTGAACCAATATCGAGCTTGCAATCCCCTAACTAGCCAACCCACCTAGTGGCTACGGGGACCACGCGACAGCTTGTGGTCCAGCCTGCCAGGAAGCTGCGAACATCTTGTCCCCTCATTTCACTTCATCCACATTACGTCCACTACGATAGAAAGCAAATCGACTCCCTCATACCGACAACAGCGGCCTATATGTCTTGTTGTACTGCTGCTGTTTCACTAGAGACAGAAAAAAAAACAGCTATTGGCTAGTTTTTGTTTATATTGCGATGACACATTCAACTGGCACGTGTTGTGCTTTCGTTAATATTAGTCCCATCTATACCACCTCCCAACTTTTATTGCTTTGCAGTTAGTTCATTTTTCCTGTTTTGCTGTATTATAATGTGTTTGATGACAGGGTTACAAATACAGCGTCATCAAAATTACAGTATTTCTCGTACGAAGCACTACCAAGATATCAAGCTAAAGGACACTTATATTTCGCCAACGCTAAACCTCCATAGTGTTGCGAACACAACGCATAACGATTATAGCATTTTTTTGCACGATGCATGGCCAAGATATCGTGCTAAAAGTGTGCTCAACCCATTAAGGTACCCGTCACTTAGTTTGCAAGCCCTACAGCCACAAAGACAACTGTCCGAAAAATTATCTTACTACCTTCCAAACTATTTACCGTGTGGCATATTGTAAAACATGTAACCGCTAACACAGTTAAAAGCGGTTCACGATAAAGTGAGCACTCTAGAAATCAACTTTTTGAAGAAAAAAAATCACTGCCCGCAACTACTTATGTGTATCCATGTGTGACACCGCATAGGCTTTTGTTGCACACTGCTAGTTAAGTTGGCAATGAAGTACGAAAAGTAGTTATAGGTAATAACGCTGTGTTGCAATTAAAAATGTTCTAAATGTATGGATACTTAAAATGTTATTATGTTTATTTTATGCACATTTAAGTACGTATTGGCGTAAAAATTATGTATTTATTATAAATCATAATTCTATTGAGTCACTTGATCGGCGCGCCGGTAAAAATCAACGGTCCGTTGTTTTGTTTTGGTTCCTTCTTGCTTTGCGCTGTGTTGTGGCTGTGAATTTGCCAGCTGTGGTTTATTATAGGTTTTACAGTTTTAATTTTTGTTGTAGTGTTTTTGTGCAGCCATGAGTTTCAGCAAATCTCAAAGAACGAATAGCGAACGTCAAGAGGACGCCATTAATGTCGCCTAGAGCATTTAAGTTATTCGTTAATTCGCCGAGAAGAGATGATCTGTAACATCATCGAACGGGTTGCCGCAATGTTGAAAGTTTCAACTGCTATTGTCCAGAGGTATGTGTAAACGCGTTTTTGCAATGTTTCCCCCAGCAAATTTTCCCGCCATTCCTCAGTACGTTAAAGGGGAAAAAACCAAATGATTGTTATCCGCAGTTCAAAATATGATAAAAGTTAAATAACGATAATGGAAGTAATAGATGTCAGCAGAAACGCGACATTAATGTAGGCATATGCATTTTTTCAATTGCATATTATGTCATCAGTTTGAAATGAAAAACTATCCCTAGGCGTAAGTATTTACTTACGTCCAGCCACGCAAATTTTTTAAATTTACTTCAATAAAAAGTACAAATTCGGCCGTCAATGATTAAGGTTAAAATGAAAGATTTTGAAATATTATGGTGGAAGGCCTTTTGTGGGCACAAGCTAGGCACTTTACTGTAAAAATATCAGCGTTTATATAAAAAAATATGACAGTTGACGTTCTGACACCGTGAGATGAACAACCGATTTGGAAGCGCTCTCTCGCCATACCACGAAGATGAATTATGAATACGAAGACCTGTATTTCACCTCAACGATCATGAAGCCGCGACCTGCATCATCGCTAACAGGTTGTCGCCAGTGCCGATTCTGCGATCGAGTTTTCACCTATGGTCAAAATACTCGTCGGCATTAGAGAACGGCCTTTACGAACAGTCCTTTTCGCGCGATGAAGCATTACGACACTGGTGACATACATTGAAAGAACATACCGAGATCTGCAAGGATTCGTCTATGGGAGTCAGAAAGTGTTGCCGGCAATACATTTTGCTGCATCGATGGGTACCAATTCTACAGGCAATCATGATGAGACAGTTAATGCTAAAGACGGAATGAATGAAGTAGAGTCGGTTTGTGTGGAATGTACACTTGCAAGACTTTCGCGTGAAGTCGACAAACTTCAAAATAAACTGTCGTCGGCTCTAAATACTGATGAGCATACACCTCCTGCTACAAAGAAAAGCAAATTTATTATGGAATACAAAACATGAGGTGAAGATGACCATGAAGATAGCATTGATGAAAATGAACAAGAAGACATCGACAGTGCTGAAGACGATGATGGCGATTTTCTCGATGCACTGATACACCTCTCCAACACATTTGCTGCAACAAGCGACATGAAGAAGGCAGAAGACGCCGAGAATACTGGCTACCTATTTCCCGAAGACCCGAATGAACTTGTAGATAGACTCAGATATTTGATTGGTTTTCAAAAACGCGGGGATAACTAGATATATTTGATAATTAGTAAACTGAAGGATCAGGGATATATCACAGGATGTGATGAACTGCTTCCTTTTAAATTGTAATTACAAAATAATAATAAATTATTATTTTAAAATAATTGGTTTTGTTTATTGTTGTGTGTCGGGTCCTTTTTTTTTTTCTCACAACTTTAAAGTGGTGCTATGAGCACTCGGCTATAAACGGAAAGATCTACATATAGAATGATAATAAAGACTTTAAGTATAAAAATGCATGGCTAGTTGACTGCACACAAAACATTACTTCTGTCGACACGTACAAATTTGGAGACAGTTGGTGAACGAATGTCATTTCTATACATTTTGGTGAGGGACAAACGGAAAGATTGGTCACAGGATCGTTCGAAGGATTGGGATTCATCGAAATATTGGATCAAAGGATGGATTGGTGTGTGGATCGGTATGGATTGGTGCGGATTGGTGTGTGGATTGGTGCGGATTGGTGTGTGGATTGTTGCGTGGATTGGTGCTGATTGGTGTGGATTGTTGTGGATTCGTGTGTTGATTGGTGTCGATTGGTAAGTGTGGTGCTTATTGTGGTGTGGATATATGAAAATATTGCAAAATATTGATGGATTGTTGTCCAAGAAGAGCACGGGAGATAAGACTGTTTATTGCCTTCGTACATACCAAGTATTAAGGGCCTCGCACTATTGGTATTTCAACTAACGCTAAGTATGCTTATAAAAGTTATGGTAGATGCTTATCCATTCCATGATTATTACATAACGGGCAGGTGGTTGCTACTCGTATGAAGGCCTTGGATTGGTCATATATATATATATACATATAAAAAAAATAATTCTGAGTAGCATACTTATAACTACATAACAGTCGAGACAATGAATAATTTACGTATTCTGAAATTAGATAATTATTAGACTTCATGAGAGGAGACTGGAAATATAGTAACTGAATGAGAGTTTTTTTGCATGTTTCTGCAATACTACAAGTATAATTTCAGTACAAATAAAAATAAATAAATAATTTTTAACTAAACATTTTTTTTAATTGGATAATAAATACATATTTTTTATTTGACATACCCTATGCCTATTAAACAAATATGGCCACCACTGTTCTTCCCTCGAAAAGCGAGCCTCCCAAGCCCTGGTGAGGCCAGTCGTATACTGGACATGGTGCTGTGGGAACCACCAGAAATGTAAGGTTTTTAAATACATTTTTAATAAGTTTTTATAATTTTTTTGAATTTTTGGAATTGTTTATGAAGTTTTTATAAATTTTTGGGATTTTTGGAATCCTTTGGTTTCAAGGTCATTCAAGGTCAAGGGTCAAAGTCACTTGGATTCAATATGGTGCTTGGTTGACGTCATAACATGGCAGCCGAAAGACCGGAATGACAGAGCATGATGTCGGCTTCGGCTCCGGACCCCGTTATGTTCAAACTTTCAAAATTTTAATTTTTTTAATTTTTTAATTTTATTTTTTTTATTCTTGAGATTTTTTTTTTTTAAGATCAAGGGTCATCGGGGTGACGAGATGGACACTGGTCGACCTGGAGAGGGCCGCTCGTGTCGTGAGCTTAGTCGATCCACTTGGCATCGAACCTGGGTGGGACCTTCTACATGCACATCTTTAAATAATTTTTATTTATTTTTATTTTTTGGGATTTTATAATTTTCCTGCAATTGTTTTGTATTTTTTTCAAGGTCATTCAAGGTCACGTGCACATGGTCAAAGTCAACAAGACCCAAGATGGCGGCCGACCGACTGGGATGATACAGCATGATGTTGGCCGGCCGGCGCCTGGCTCCTATCCTCCCCTATCCCCTTGTGACCGACTCATCTAAATCATTCTACTTAGAAGACTGGGAGAGGGAAGTTCATGAAGCTGCTGATATACCTCCATTCATCGTCTCCCTGGACCCAGAGTTGGACAGCACCGATGAATATGATCCTGGCAGAGGCAACGATGACATATTGGCAGTGCCACTGAGTGAGGTACAGTAAGCGCTGGCTGGACAGCGGCGGTAAGAAGATCAGATAAAGGTATTTGTTACAGTATACTGTATCCTTTTATTATGCAGATGCCAGTTTATAATTCACCCATGTTTGTTATTTATCTGATTTTTGTGTTGTAGGTATTGCCTCGCATTAAAATAAATTCAATTATCTTTTTCTTACATAATAGAAACAGTTAATGTAGAAATGTGGTTACATGTTACGACAAGCTAATGTAAATTGAGTTACTTGTTAACATAAACGTAATTATAGCATGTGTTTGGAATCTTCTTTAAATATAAGTGTAATGACAGTTTTTACATCTTAGAAATAAAGCTGTATATTAATGTGTCATTTTCAGATTGTGTGACCCCTACAGCTGATAAAGTAACTTGCCTTTTAGTATTACAGTACTTGTATAATGTGTCCTTTAAATTAGCAATCTTCAGTCATTTGTGAGCATGTATTTATTAAACGTGAATAATTAAAAATTCCATAGCGCTTTGTGTGCGCATACACAATTAATTGTAAGTACACTAATAATACTAAAAACATTTTATTTTATTTAAATTTTAGTTTTTCTAGAGTAGTTACAATGAAGGAACCAAAACGATGATGAAATTCCATGAGCTTTACTTATAAAATTGGTTTCTTGAGGTCTGTGTAGGTTTGAAAGAATGGAAATGTCGCACCCATTTGGACTACAAGAGACACTGTAAATGTGGCCATTACTTGACCAGTATTTCACTTCACTAAAAATGTTGGAGATGATTGTTTTTATTTTAATTAGTTTTACCATTCGAATGTAGGTGATGCCAATTACAAGCCTGTTATACTTTTCTCTGAACGCTTCAGTGTACAACATAAAGAATAAAAGTTTTTTGGGGAGGGGGTGGATTTCTAATCGGTATTAACACTGCAAATGTGCCAGAAAAAATATGTACATACACACATGCATGTGTTTATATTTATATTTTATAGTATTCTTTTTTGGTTTTGTGTTTATAATACGTACATGTATATGTATACTTAGATACATTTTATATGTACATATAAAACAACTAAAATTCTCATATTTAAATGTACATTTACATACGCACATATATGTACATGTAATATGGTATGTATATATTATGTAATATACTGCATATATAATGTAATATATATAATGTGACATAGAATATGTATTTGGATATACACATTTCTTGTATGGTATGTGTAACGCAATTATTATGTATTTAGTTATAATTGATCGTTACTGAGGATCCAAAACATTTTTCAAGTGATGGAATGTAAACATTGATTTTGACAGGTGGCAATCACATGGAAGTCACATGGCACTCACATGGCAATGTTTGTTTACATGTGACGGAAGGATACATAATGGACATGAACGTAGAACTTTAGCAGGGCTTTCAAAAGTACTCATTTTACCGTGAACCACCTATAACAGCAACGACGACCCGGAAGATTACATAGGTACAAAGCTAACGTCAACTCGCACACAAAAAGGCACACAAATTCGTGCCTTATTCGGGATTCAATTCCGGAACCTTGTGATCCGAAGGCGCCTTGACGAATTTACACACGCAAGTAACTTTAAAAAAATACATTAAAGAATAACATAGAAAAATACACACACAATCAATTACTCGCATAAAATAGACCGGCGTATCAACACAATAAATGCAACGCTGTGGTGACGATCATTTGTGAAAAAATATGAATCCGTGAAAATTTTTGCAGTTCGATGATGGGCTCTTCGATTCACATAATGCCTCAATGCTCAAAATGTTCGTAAATACCTTAAACTCCGTATTGCAGATTGTTATTACATACTTGAAGGGACATGCCATTCAAAAAAAAAAAATATGCCATAGTTGTACATTAACTACTCCGCACACCGTCTAGGCAAAAATGTGTACCTAGACAAGTAGAATAAAATCTAGGTACACGATTGCAGAGTTGTAAGTTACTTTTTACGAAGTATTTTCGATGTGAAATTGGCTGAATTATAAAAAAGTAAATGAAGAAAAATAAACATACACGTAATACTTTTCACAAAAACAGTTATCTGAAAACTTTGGTTTGACAAATAAACACATTCCCTGGGGAAAAAAAAAATATATAAAATCCGATAAAAATTGTTTGTAAGAAAGATACCGCCAAACTAAAAATACGGTATACTTAAAATTTTAAAGCTACTTTTTTTTATGCCCTTATAAACAGTACTTCAATTCAAACAGCGCGTCACTTCTGGATGCAGGTGAGACGAGCAAAGTTTTGCCGTGTCACGTATTCTGTATTTACAGGTACTGCATATACACGTCAATAGTACCGATGTATTTATTTTCGACAATATGGTTAGTTGCATGTATCGCAACTTGATGGATGCCAGTCTTTTCTTTAAATTATAGGATACGATGACATATAGCACCTTACCAACTGTATTTTTTTGTTTTTAACCACAACGCAATGCATTACATGCAGTAAAAGGCAGTGTATAAACACATACTTTAAATTTGCGAAAAAGGAGGTCTGCAAACATATGGGTTTATCTTACGTCTCCTTAGATTGGACGAAGGGGAATTTGGTTTGTGTGGATATTATTTACAAAATATATTGTTACATGGAACGCCTTAGGGGCGTATCCGAGTTCGTGAGGGATGGAGGTTTTAATAAAAAAAAACTAAATTCATTAATTATATTTATTCACAATGCTACATACAGTCAGACATCTGTTATTTACCTGTCTGAGCGTCCTATTAACTCTTATTTTTCTTATTAAGAGCAATATTTAATTACTATCTCCGTTTAAATTAAAATCTGTATCACAGTCTTTACTCTTGCAAATGTCCCTTACACTGCTCCAATTATTTTCACTTATTTAATCAAAACGGTATATTTCCATCGCCCCGAATGTGTTTTCACTCACGCATCCAGTCTACAGTCCCACTCTTCACTGCACCAAAGCNTGTATATTTCCATCGCCCCGAATGTGTTTTCACTCACGCATCCAGTCTACAGTCCCACTCTTCACTGCACCAAAGCTTGCCGATGCACACTCGCAGATCGCTGCAGTCGTCCCTCGCCGCTCCGGGATCGTCCAACTGTCGCTTAAGGTCGCACGAGACGCCAAACTCTCGGCTTTTAATCACTCTTCCTCAGAGGCCCGCTTGTGGTATTTATACTTAAGGTAGGTACGATCTAGAACGTTCTCGGCAATCCAAGATGTTCTGGGAAAATAAATGGTGATGACGACGACATTCCTGCGTGATAAATAGAGAAATATGAGCTTCTCAGGGTCAGCCAGTTACGAGCTGCGATAAGTTTATCGGCGTGTGCGGCGGCGTCCTTTGACTTGCTGCCGTAACTATCATATAACTTCTGTCCTTCATTTCCGCTCGCTCGCGTGGGATGCGAAGCAGCGAGCGCGCAACACTGCCCCCTCCTCAAGTCTGTTCGTCCCGAACAGACTCTGCAATGTTAGGATCTTCGTAGAGTGCCAGTCGGTCAGTGTGAACAACCTTCGGTTCCTCCCGAGAGCCTTGACGACATATCCAAAACACCACATGATCGATCTTCTTCAGAATCCTGNAACAACCTTCGGTTCCTCCCGAGAGCCTTGACGACATATCCAAAACACCACATGATCGATCTTCTTCAGAATCCTGTAGAGGCTTTCTCAACATCTCCGTTGATTCGAGTACCCTTTTTGTCACTGTGTCTGTGGGTTGTACAGCTATACCAGTTGTCCTTCTTAAAATACCTCGCCCGACATTCTCCTCCCATACCGGGTCTTCATCATATCACACTATATTGTCGTTTGGCCTTACATAAGGACTAATCCTTTCATTACCGGTTTGAAAGATGAAGCTACTACATAATTTCCCCTTGCGTTTTCCTTTAGACCATGTCTACCAATCTGAAAAGTGCTGGCACTTGCGGTGGTTATGGCTAGATCCTCGTCCAACATATCCTGAAGCACTGGTAGCTCCTATCGACTGTCTCACTCCCTTTCTCGAGTTCACGCAACTGGTTCTTTGCATCCCGAACCACTTCCTTTATGGGACTACTTACTATCCTCAGAGCCACTACTGAGGGGGGCTATCACATTATTCGCTCCATGCCATGAGCACCTTTCACTGTTATATGGCACAGTGTGCACATGGCTTCTGGACAGCACTCGCAGGTCATCACGTGCATTTTCCAACTGTTTTGTGAGGTGTGCAGTTTGCAGCATCAACTCGTCCATGTGGTGTCTCAGTTGTTAGGCATATACACGAAGCTCACAAATTTCTTCACGCAAGTGCTTGTATGCGCTCACCCAGGTCATTTGTTCTTCACCACGCTGTCTCTTTACTAGCTACTGCTTCTGTTCTGGGCAATAAGCTCTCACGTGCCCCAGCTGTCCACATGACCAACTCTCCCTCCGTTTGGGTCGGGGGTGGCGAAGCTCTGTAGCATGAACCCTAGAAGCGATGTATCTCAAAGCTAACTGCAACTCCTTCAGTGTTTTCGTTGTCCAGTCTTCGTCTTTGTTCAGCGTCACCACGCGTACTGGACGTCGGAGTGCGGGTTCCTGTCTTGCTGACNAACCCTAGAAGCGATGTATCTCAAAGCTAACTGCAACTCCTTCAGTGTTTTCGTTGTCCAGTCTTCGTCTTTGTTCAGCGTCACCACGCGTACTGGACGTCGGAGTGCGGGTTCCTGTCTTGCTGACTCCACCTCTAGTGCTCGGGCCACGGCATCCTGCATGTTGGAGGGTGCAGACAGACGTACTGCTTATCGTACTTCTGCGTCGGCGATGGCATCGATGAAGAAACCGACTGCGGTGATATCGCGCGCCTCCTCGGGGCACCCCTCTAAAGACAGGTGGAAGAGCTGCACGATGTCTTGACATAGCTCCTGCAGTGGCTCCCCTGGTCGCTAGGTGCGGCTTCCAAGCTGGGCATGGTGGGCATATCACAGGTATCGATCACCGAAACGTAGTTCCAATGCCGACACCAGTGTTGGGTACTCTAGCCAATGTCGCTCTGGCAGAGATTGTAGTATGCTCAGTGCGGAGCCTCTCAGTACAACAGCGAGGTAGTAAGCCCGCTGTTCGGTTGTCCAGTCATTAAGGGTAGCGACTATTTCAAACTAGTGTTGGTATTCTCGCCATGAAGTCTGGCCATCATAAGGGGCGGGCTTAATTGAGACCCCCTTCCTCACTCCTGGCTGCGCGACACCAATGCTGTAAAGCTGCTGGCTATCCTCCGANAACAACCTTCGGTTCCTCCCGAGAGCCTTGACGACATATCCAAAACACCACATGATCGATCTTCTTCAGAATCCTGCAGAGGCTTTCTCAACATCTCCGTTGATTCGAGTACCCTTTTTGTCACTGTGTCTGTGGGTTGTACAGCTATACCAGTTGTCCTTCTTAAAATACCTCGCCCGACATTCTCCTCCCATACCGGGTCTTCATCCTATCACACTATATTGTCGTTTGGCCTTACATAAGGACTAATCCTTTCATTACCGGTTTGAAAGATGAAGCTACTACATAATTGAAGTCTGGCCATCATAAGGGGAGGGCTTAATTGAGACCCCCTTCCTCACTCCTGGCTGCGCGACACCAATGCTGTAAAGCTGCTGGCTATCCTCCGAANGGGCTTAATTGAGACCCCCTTCCTCACTCCTGGCTGCGCGACACCAATGCTGTAAAGCTGCTGGCTATCCTCCGAAGTCGCTGTGTTAGTGACGACTTGTACTGCTTCACCACTTTTCTCGGCTGCAGGTGTGATGGTAGTAGCACTACGTTGCTGAACAAACTCCTCCATCTGCTTCTCTACAGTACTGATTTTCTGTTTCATTTCGTTCTCGACACTGTCCATCCTTTCATTTACACTGTCAATCTTCTTGTCCACATAGTCAACTCTTTCATTCACTAACTCGCAAATGCCCTCTATTTTCCTGTCAACATCTTCATTTACATAGTCTAATTTCCTGCCCACGTTTTCATTTACAGAGTCTAGTTTCCTGTCTATATTGTCTATTTTCTTATTTAATAAATCACTTTCATTAGTTATCTGGCTATTTACATTCTCGTTTACACTTACTATCTGGCTACCTTACCCCCTCAATTATTACTCACAGTGCTTCCAGTTCTACAGACATTTTCCTTGTTAACATTCACTGCGTCAGTTGTACAAAACAGTCTTAATTATTTTTACCCACAACTATTGGAATTAATTATTCTTTTTAAATCACTAATTACTTGCCTATAGTATATTTTTATTTACAATTGATTAATTACTAAATGCCTCCATCTCACTTCTGACACCAGTGTTACATGGGACGCCTGAGGGGCGTATCCGAGCTGCGATAAGTTTATCGGCGTGTGCGGCGGCGTCCTTTGACCTGATGCCGCTGGTATTATATAACTGCTGTCCATTTCCGCTCACTCGCGCGGGATACGAAGCAGGGAGTGCGTAACAATATATTAAGATGAATATTTTCAAGAACAGAGACTCTTCTATGGTCGGAAAATTTCTTTCCGAAAACAAAGTCGCTAACGTTTAATTTCAAACATACGGTTTGGAAAACCATCGTGATATTTCGAGTTTCTAACGATATGGTAGACAATTTGTAAGCCATACTTTTAACAGGAATCTTCATGCGGTATTTGGGGGCGAGGGTCAAAAGGTACATTTTAGATAGGAAGAGATGACTCGAGGAAAAGCCCAAATTTAATTAATTTGTGTGTGGCCACTTACCTGATCGTTTCGCCTAAGTAGTGATTCAGTACACCACGAACTGCCCGTCACGAAGTTCTGAAGACNTGGCCACTTACCTGATCGTTTCGCCTAAGTAGTGATTCAGTACACCACGAACTGCCCGTCACGAAGTTCTGAAGACGTTAGCCTGAATTGTTTACACAATGTAACATTCTATCTTTATTGAGGTAGAAATAAAGTGCAGCTGGATTGCCACGNGTTAGCCTGAATTGTTTACACAATGTAACATTCTATCTTTATTGAGGTAGAAATAAAGTGCAGCTGGATTGCCACGTCCTAGTGAAAACTAATGTTAAAGAAGAGATGAATGAAATGAGTGCGGAAGACGGCGAAGGTTACATCGCGTGGCTCGAACAATGGATGATGTAACGTACAAGGCAGACTCTCCTGTCATGAGAAGAGCATCGTACTAAACAGAATAAACAAAGAGCTACAATAAATAAGCCAAAGTGAAGGTAAGTGCACACAATAGTTAAGTACACATGAGCCTTATGATATGAATCAAGAACCATTCAAGGGAACCACAGGTGCGGAATGTACATGAATGTTTTAAAAAAACTAATGAAATACTGCCATACAATAAACCGGGCTGTAAATTATATATTTATCTCAAGAGATCCAATTACCTAGGTCGCCAAACGGAGTAAAAGGTTATAAATATAGTTCAGTAAAAAATCTACTCAATAGTTGTAAGTGTGGCTTACTTGCCAATAACATCTTACGTCGATCCAGGAGTTTTATTATTGCGCGTGGAACGGACTGAAGCAGCTTTTTATTACAATACTTTTTAAGTCAACAATATTGGCACAGAGGGACCATTAATAGAATGACAACCACAGTTCAGATTGGACTCGATCTGTTCTGTATGTTGGTAGAGAGGTCTAAGCTGTCTGCACGGAGACCTGACGGCGTAGGTTTGACTGCTGGTTCAAGCATCCTGCCTAACGTATGTCTAGGGGAAGCCTTCCTTGATTGCATTCGGCGGGAAACGAAATGGCAGGCTGGCTGGAGACGTTGCACGTGGTGGTCTGTAAGCGTAGGATCGTTACGGGCGACATTGGCACGGACATCCGGTGCTGGCCGCCTCTAAGAACAAGGTTTCTACTGAACTGGCATGCGGTCTTTCCACTGACAACACGCCACGTCTCAACACACTTTTTTTTTTTTTAGGAGATTCAGAGGGCACGGTATCATTTAATAGCGTGATATGTCCACTTTTGCCATTTCAACATTCGAAAATATATATTTCACTGAACATTGGCGGAAATGATACCTACTTGCAGAGAATACGTTTTACAAATGCTATTCGTAAGCATATTGAAGAACCTTCAAATTATTACTTTCTTTTTCCCTGAAGCTTTCTACGCCTTTCGGCAGCCTAATCAGGATTAATGCATCGACATTTCATTTATTTTTAAAGGCGTCGAGGAAATCAGCCGCCTACAATGATGCAGATCAACATGCTATTTACCAGGATGCTGGGTCCAGCTGCAAGATTAAGTTCACACGATTTGATTAATAATTTGATTTTAATAAACACATTCCAAGAACATTAGCTATTGAGAGTACTTGTAAGTAAATCATTTTCTTTATATGCGACGCCAGATTAGTTACCACAAATCGTACGATTACCACGTCTCTTGAACACAACTCAGACAAGTCCCAGAACTTTTCAAAGTATACCAATAAAAAAAGTTTGCCTGACTTTGTTAACGCGCGGACGTGAGCAGAACTGTACAAACAGAGAAAGACAAAAGGAACAGTACAGTTTCGGACAATAACCCAGGATCACGTGGGATTGCGTCGTCGCGATGATTTACCGTTGCAATTCCCGGGACGTAACTGGCGGCCTTTCAGAAGCCGTAGATAAGACTGGCGGTATATGGGCAATATGGTAATTAGCGACCCCCAGGCCCACGGGGTTAATTGAATGAGAGGGGCTACTTCCTTCCAACCCTTCCACTCGCTTTGTTACGGGCAGGACCATTGCAGATAATATCGAGCAACATCCGATTACAATACACAATCCGCGCACCGAACACTGCTAATATTCCACCAGCAGCCTCTCTTCACCTGGAGTACATTACTATAACTATGACGCCTGGCCATGCGGTTTTTACTACATTATTGAAGGCTGTTTTATCTCCAGTGTGTCCGAAGTAACGTAAAATAAATTTTACCGCTATCAATATTCGCTCAAGTCACATCTACTGCTTCTACTCGGAATTATGTAGCATAACCACAAAACAAGTTCTGCAGCACAGCGGTAACACGGACGATCAACTGTTTAAAGGGACAAGGATATTTATGGCAAGGAGAAGCGTGCCATCTAAGGGTACGAAAAAAAAGAGCTCCAAAATTGTATCCTTGTGTGTAAAACTGCTATTTTGTGAGATATCGCTGCGAACAGTATACTTTCTAACACCATACAATATTTCGCTACAACGTATCTTTTTAGCTTAAACGTCTTATCAAATTTAGTTATATTTGTCTTTTCGATGCTTAAAAAAACATTGCACAATAACTCCGTCAAATACGCCACTTCCATTCTACGTAAGAAAACATTTGTAGTAATTTTTAGAAATGTAATTCAACTTTTTATACTTTTTATGTGTATGTAAGCAATAAATTTTATTTTCTTGCATAGAGGCAAAATAATTCTGACCGGCCTGCTTGACGAAGGTATTTTTCTGCACAATATTCCTACCAAAGCAATACCATTTAAAAAAGTATACTGCAACGAAATATTTTTAGGGTTGTAAAAATTACGCAACCATTCTGTGAACTACAACCTTAATCGTATTTTCTAATAATTTCGGTAATTTCTAAATCAGTTTTTCATACATTCTGCACTTCCTATACGATATACTGGTATATTCTTGGTTCCAGTGATGTAATGAAACCAACTCTACCTCTACCTTAATCGGTCGGTTATTGATTCACGCGGAAAGAGACTTCACTGATAGATTTAGTATTATAATTAGTTGGAAAGTAAAAAAAGTTATTAGTCACCTGGCTTGACGAAATTTTTTTTGCGAGTGCGTCAGAATATTACTGTCATACAGCCACAAGGACCGAGTTTGCTGGCATATTACTATCTTGCCAGTGGCGAATAACGTTCAGATTTTGGGAAGTAAAAACTGCTTGGTTTCGCTACGCACGTATGCCTTTCCCACTCATCAACCTTCACGGATTCCACATGTTCGCCACTACACCGATTAACCCGCAACCAAATATTTTTAAATTTATAAATGTTGGCGTATTGGGATTTGGCACGCCACTTTCAGCTGTACCACAGAGAATGACGGAGTTACTTCAGTTCTGTATCTGCCACTTGTTACATCAGTCAACTCGGCGGCTATTTCAGCTGATAGTAGGACCAGGCATTGATAAAACCTTATCAGGCAATTACTGGTGAACTGGAAGCTAGCTTATCTTCACAAACTTGATAAACCGGTCCTCTGAGTAACCCGTTATGTCTACGTGCTGGAATCAAACCCGTGAAGTCAATGACCGACCGAAGAATATTCACTGTTGAACTATGACATCAACTTTCGTGATTTCTGACCTTGCAAAACTGGTCAAAGAATTCAGCTCATACAGATTTCGGCTAGCAGTACTAACCAGATCTAACTAATTACCAAAATCTCACACCCGTATCTTGTAATCCTAGTTTAGCATAACTACGAAATGCACCAAAATAAAAATTACTGCTTACCGACAGTTTATTCCAGTAGTGACTTCCATTGCTTTAAAAAAGCTATGATAATGCAACAAAAAAAAAGGGTGGGGGGACATTTTGCCAAAGTGCGTTTTGGATTAGACGATCTGAAATATGTTATAATCTACTTGCAAAGAAACAGGAATGGTTGGGTGCATCTAAGCTTGCTCCTTTCCATCTCTCTATGTCTCCAACTTTCTAAGTAAGGACGTGTCCAA
>NQII01000066.1:874425-999390 GCA_002778355.1 Clitarchus hookeri | reverse complement strand
AGTGTGGCGTTCCATACTTTCCTCGAATAGTCCTTCCACGAAGTAACGCTTATATATTAAGCGCTATCTCAAAATCTATCCCGATTGGCATATTAAAAGTGATGTGATATTGTCGCTTTGTTCATTCTGGGAGCGATCATGGCAACAATGGATGGCGGAATAAGTAACACTCACTGCTGAGCATGCATAGCATAATACGGATCGCTATCGGAAGTCGAACCCGGTTCTCCACGGTAACACGGAGGAGGTCTATTGCCAAAAAATTAATTTTTTTACCTAACTTTGAACATGGTGTCTGTATGTTTGTAGGGGGAGGAGGAGAGAAGGAGAAAAAAATGGGAAGGGGGGAGCTGTGTTATTCCACTATACTTTTAGTGTCTATGGGCAATAGGCATAACTGATTTCTATTCTATTTGCAGCACGCTTACTTAAAATGTTCAATTTTTTGGCAATATTACACAAAGAGCTGAAATTTGAGTAAATGCTTTGCATTCAAAATTGTAAAAAAAAATTGGTTAAACTTAGACTTGTCTACATGAAACTAAAGTCCATACGCTTCCTGAGCCCTAATGCTTCGTTCAGAACTACATCTTCCGAAGTGTTCATTTATAATTTATAACTCGCGGGTTCTAATCGTTCATTCAGTATTAATTTACGCAGACTACTCAAGAATTTAATGTAACGGTAAAGGAGGGGGGAGGGGGGGGGGAAATCCAAAAAACATAAACTTCAAGCGATACCAAACAAAATGTTTTGACCTGTAGTATATATTCTTCCTAGTTTTATAACCACCACACTTTTCATTAGCTTACCTAATCCTTATTTTTTGATACTTCTAAAGAATAACACATGCATTTCATAAGCTGTCTTGGAGCACAACACACTGCGTGTTAAAATGGCCGATCCTCAAAAATTCTATATTCTGGCAACCCAATACGCAAATGCCAAGCACTAACGAAGTACCTGAAGGCTTTTACCAACCGCAATGATAATCTTAAAGACTTAAGTTTCTCGTTTACAGACAGCTGCCATTCAAACTATCTGCTGTTCACGGTAAAGTGAGCACCTTTGAGGCCCTAATTACTTTTTCCTTTCCACCTTTTTTTTCCTTTAGTCACCTTTTTAAATTAAAAAAATATCATGTGAGTAATAAAAGCAGTGTGTACATTCCACCGGATTCGGAAGTTGACGTCAAATGCTGAAATAAAACCAATTTATTGACTATATTCCAAATTAGAGGGCTTTCAAAAGTGCTCACTTTACCGTGAATAGCGTATAATACTGCGGGCGCATAGAATTTTAAGCCATCTCAAAGCACACGCTGCATGTGGGCTTTTAGCGAGCGCTAAAGCCGCGGTTAGCGCCAAAGCTTTTTTCCCCTGCACTCCCTGGAGAGTTCCGCTGTTTTCCCCGGGAAAGACACGAACACACAAGTTGCGTCTTCCCTTGCCCTAAGCTGCCCGGGATCTGGAACAAGATTGCGCCATGCGCCCTGCTCCTGGCCGCGAAACTCGGCAAGGTGGGGAGAAACTTTCCCCCCCACAATCCGCGTTCTCGTCTCATCACGACCCCTTTCCAGAGTACCATCGCGCTGAGAGAAACGTGTAGCGACAAGAAGTCGCCCTACGTAACGCTCTTACCGAGTTGTGTTGTGTGTACGCCGGTGAACGCTGCCACTTTCTACCAAGAAAAAAAAAATTACGCACGGAAACATTTAAATGTTAACGAACATTTGAGAGCTTCTAATTCAAAGAAGTCAGTCTAGTTACGCCTGTTCAATAACCAAACATTTTCTTCTATAGATAATAACTAGATTACAATGCCTAATTATTTGAGGGGCCGCGGTGATATAGTGGTCAGACTGCTCGCCTCGCACCTAGGCCGCTCCTCGATTTTCGCATGTGGGAATCGTGCCGGACGATGTCGCTGGTCAATGGGTTTTCTCGGGGATCTTACGTTTCCCCCGCCCTTGCATTCCGGCGCTGCTCCATGCTCACCTCACTTCACACTCATCGGCTCTCAAAGACACTTCTATTCATACTTTTTTTTAAAGCGTATGTATGAAAATGGTATTTTTAAATTTTGAATCGCACACATTTAACCGATTATTTTTAAAAAGGTTTGGTTTCAGGTACACAGGAAACATGTTTACTGAAGTCACAGGACGTTGCCATTTCTTTAAAATTCGACACTTTGTTCACCTCCGGTAAGGGTTTAGTTTCGGACTATTTCCAATTTAAAATTTACCTCTAAAATTATTATTAAACTACGCATAACAAATCTTCAAGGAATATATTTCGTCACATTTAAAAAATGTGAACAATTATTTTGAGCAGTGAAAGATTTGCATCAAAATCGAAATCCGTTTGACATTCAATATTTATAGCATAAAACTCATGACAAAGTAAACGATTGTTGCATACGTAGTTTTTAGTTTTACCATCTTCCGCGCGTATGAATAAGTTGTGTGGTTTTCCTACTCTATAACACGACACATACAATTGGCCGTGAGAAAAACATCTGTTTCTAAATATATCCCGCACATTTGCAACGACTGCCCTTGAGCTTATTTATTGTCATTGCAAATGCCAATCTGACTAGAAACTGTATTCTTTTAAAGTGAAAGGGAATTTCTGATGGAATAAATGGAATTCTGGGAAGAAGCACATATTTTCCTTTGAAAGCACCTTTCAAGATGGTAGCTTCTATAGTATTGCCCATAATTTTTTTTTATTGCAAGGCGTGTGACCTTGCAAAGTTTTGGTCGATTGATGTTATGAAGTAAAATGACTGGCACTCCTATTTTCAATTTTAATATATCGAGCATTGACATACTTATAAGTATCGATATATAGTTATATGGATAAGTATAGATATATAGCTATATCGTTATATCGATAAGTATCTATGTATAAATATATCGTATTTATATAGATAAATAGATAGATCCGTTGCTACGTTGCGACTTTACATTGTTGACATTGCATTGNTTTTACCATCTTCCGCGCGTATGAATAAGTTGTGTGGTTTTCCTACTCTAGAACACGACACATACAATTGGCCGTGAGAAAAACAGTCTGTTTCTAAATATATCCCGCACATTTGCAACGACTGCCCTTGAGCTTATTTATTGTCATTGCAAATGCCAATCTGACTAGAAACTGTATTTTTTTTAAGTGAAAGGGAATTTCTGATGGAATAAATGGAATTCTGGGAAGAAGCACATATTTTCCTTTGAAAGCACCTTTCAAGATGGTAGCTTCTATAGTATTGCCCATAATTTTTTTTTATTGCAAGGCGTGTGACCTTGCAAAGTTTTGGTCGATTGATGTTATGAAGTAAAATGACTGGCACTCCTATTTTCAATTTTAATATATCGAGCATTGACATACTTATAAGTATCGATATATAGTTATATCGATAAGTATCGATATATAGCTATATCGATAAGTATCTATGTATCAATATATCGTATTTATATAGATAAATAGATAGATCCGTTGCTACGTTGCGACTTTACATTGTTGACATTGCATTGTNAATATATCGTATTTATATAGATAAATAGATAGATCCGTTGCTACGTTGCGACTTTACATTGTTGACATTGCATTGTTGATGTTACATTGTTGACTAAGGCGCTACCTGACGCAAAAGCATGGTAAAAATGATCTTTTTACAGATTTTAGTACCTTTGCAGGTAATACAGATAAAAAAAAATGTGTACAAACACTCGTGGGAACGAAAGGAAGGTTTATAAAAAACAAAGCAGAATGATAATCGGTTGATTTTTTCGGAAGTTCACGCGTCCGAACAAACGGACACAAGGTGTGTGTGTGTGTGTGTGTGTGTATATATATATATATATAAAATTGTATGGTGTAAAAAAAATACGAACGAAATTTTGTTTTTTAAGGTTGTAGTTGTATTCTTTGCGTACACTGACGATTCCGACAAGAAGAAAAGTATGAACAGAATCTACTCGACGTGATATCGGGGCTACGATTTGCCCGGCCTGACCTTACTTCCTATTGGCTGACATATTTATTTTTGTCGTGTCAGGACTGTCGTGTCATGTTCGTATAACTGTGACTCCGGCATGAGGGGACTCAAACCCAGGACCCCAGTGCCAGCACGACGAGGTCGCATTGGAACTGTCGTGTCATAAGTTCGTCTTGTAAAGTTACCTAGACCTGTTACCTGGTATGTAGACAGTGTCCTGTTACCGCATACCGTTACTCGTTACCCAGGTTAAGGTTCATTCTACTCGGGTTGGGAAGCTCAATGCTTTTAGTTTAGCAACTAAAATTGATCGCAACTAGGTAAGCGCTAACGGCGTAGGTGTACCCTATTTTCTCTATTTTCTACGTTAAAAAACAAAATAATCGCAGTAATCATAAATCAAATATATAAAAACTACTTAATTAAGTAAAATCTTTCTCTTCAATTATTCCCGTAGCTAAAAAATGTAATTTAAAGTGACCTCTTTGGAAGACTGTAGCGGCGGAAATTTTCCCTATGCCAAACTCTGCCTTAAGAAAAATCGTTTTGTTCCTAACCTGAGTAGAATGAACCTTACCCAGGTCGACTGCTCGCGTGAGATGTCGGTAAATTGATCCGCTCCAAAGGGGGTAACACGTTATCTCGTGGACAAGTGTGGACGTGTTCACTGAAACTTGTTACCGTTACGCGTAACCGCCAACATNGGGTAACACGTTATCTCGTGGACAAGTGTGGACGTGTTCACTGAAACTTGTTACCGTTACGCGTAACCGCCAACATTCTTCAGTATTTGTACCAGCAAGCAGAATACACGAGCGTGCTTTCAATTTGTGTGTTGTAAGCTTGCTTGTGTGTTGGGTCTGTATAATTATGCAGTTAAACGACGAATCTACAATAGCATTAGTAGACGCGTATAAAAGAAGGCAATTAATTAATCTGGAATCCCAAACACACTTTACATTTTAATAAATTCAAAAATTTCGATGCATAGGAAGAAATTGGCTTAAGAATTGGGAAGACCTGTCGAGGAATGCAAAAGGAAGATGGGTCGATTATTATAGTCGTTTTTGAAGAGAAACGATTAAAATTAGGAAATGTATTGGCACCGGTAAAGATGAGTAGTTACAAAATTAATTTTACTGATTTATATTAAATATGTTTACTTTTGTAATTTTGATATGCACCACAAAACATTTTCCGTACTCTATATGCATAAAGTATGTCCATTGCAAGTAAAAGGAAATGTGACTTCACGGCCATAATTCTTACAATTGAGTCTTAATGCACATTTCTGCAAGTTTGAAAAATAAAAACACTTCGAGCATGTTGAATTCTCGTAATAAAAGTTATATAGATATATAACTTATACATATAGCTTCGAGAAATTAAAATAAAAAATAAAATTTCTGTAATTGATCCTTTCGAGAAATACCATAACGGAATGCACCACTACCCATAATCATTAACAAAACAAAACTCTGACTACCAAGACCTGGATTTACGTAATTACATGTTTTGTCCTTCAAAATTTACCTTTACAGTTGATATATTATAGTGTATCCAGGATTTAATATATATTTTGTGTAAAATATTGTTGATATTACAGTTAACTACATACTGCACAGATTGTTCTTGCATTAATATGTTCATTTCTGTATTTTAATACGACAAACAAATCTGGGTCTTAGTTATTGCGTTATACACCTGTCTTAGTTTCCAATACAGGGCTGGATGAGATATATCAAAGCATTTGGTTTGCCTATGAGAGTTTTAAATTCATACTTGACAAGAACAAACCACGAGAAACACTAGAAACAGTACGTATATTAATAACTAAAGAAACCAAAAATGATAAAGTTAATACTTTAATGCATATAGATCTTGCCACTCAACTCTTCCCTCATTCATGAAATACTCTGCCGAATCTTGTCTAATTTCCACTGCCTTTAAAAGAAGTCTACGTGCAGTTTTCCGAAGAGGCAGTACAAATTCCATATTTCTGTCACTTACGGCTCTCCAGTTTCGATCAACAACTCTGCTGTCAATTGCATAATCGAATGTGCCTGGTGGAGTATACTTGTCCATTCAATGCCTTGTTTTTCTTAAAAAAATGATTCAGGTAAGCAATAGCCATGACAATGAACTGTACTTTGTTCGGTTCCAATAGCAATGGTTTANGGGTAACACGTTATCTCGTGGACAAGTGTGGACGTGTTCACTGAAACTTGTTACCGTTACGCGTAACCGCCAACATGCTTCAGTATTTGTACCAGCAAGCAGAATACACGAGCGTGCTTTCAATTTGTGTGTTGTAAGCTTGCTTGTGTGTTGGGTCTGTATAATTATGCAGTTAAACGACGAATCTACAATAGCATTAGTAGACGCGTATAAAAGAAGGCAATTAATCTGGAATCCCAAACACACTTTACATTTTAATAAATTCAAAAATGTCGATGCATAGGAAGAAATTGGCTTAAGAATTGGGAAGACCTGTCGAGGAATGCAAAAGGAAGATGGGTCGATTATTATAGTCGTTTTTGAAGAGAAACGATTAAAATTAGGAAATGTATTGGCACCGGTAAAGATGAGTAGTTACAAAATTAATTTTACTGATTTATATTAAATATGTTTACTTTTGTAATTTTGATATGCACCACAAAACATTTTCCGTACTCTATATGCATAAAGTATGTCCATTGCAAGGAAAAGGAAATGTAACTTCACGGCCATAATTCTTACAATTGAGTCTTAAGGCACATTTCTGCAAGTTTGAAAAATAAAAACACTTCGAGCATGTTGAATTCTCGTAATAAAAGTTATATAGATATTTAACTTATACATATAGCTTCGAGAAATACCATAACGGAATGCACCACTACCCATAATCATTAACAAAACAAAACTCTGACTACCAAGACCTGGATTTACGTAATTACATGTTTTGTCCTTCAAAATTTACCTTTACAGTTGATATATTATAGTGTATCCAGGATTTAATATATATTTTGTGTAAAATATTGTTGATATTACAGTTAACTACATACTGCACAGATTGTTCTTGAATTAATATGTTCATTTCTGTATTTTAATACGACAAACAAATCTGGGTCTTAGTTATTGCGTTATACACCTGTCTTAGTTTCCAATACAGGGCTGGATGAGATATATCAAAGCATTTGGTTTGCCTACGAGAGTTTTAAATTCATACTTGACAAGAACAAACCACGAGAAACACTAGAAACAGTACGTATATTAATAACTAAAGAAACCAAAAATGATAAAGTTAATACTTCCATGCATATATATCTTGCCACTCAACTCTTCCCTCATTCATGAAATACTCTGCCGAATCTTGTCTAATTTCCACTGCCTTTAAAAGAAGTCTACGTGCAGTTTTCCGAAGAGGCAGTAAAAATTCCATATTTCTGTCACTTACGGCTCTCCAGTTTCGATCAACAACTCTGCTGTCAATTGCATAATCGAATGTGCCTGGTGGAGTATACTTGTCCATTCAATGCCTTGTTTTTCTTTAAAAAAATGATTCAGGTAAGCAATAGCCATGACAATGAACTGTACTTTGTTCGGTTCCAATAGCAATGGTTTACGGAGCACTCTGAAAACCGACGATACGATGCCAAAGACGTCTTCGACCACTCTGTGAGCTCTGCTCAGCCGACAATTGGATATTCGTTGTTTCGTGCCCTTTTGGTGTAATCCTGGAAATATTTTCATCATTGTCTCACTTAAAGCAAAAGCTTCATCGCCAATTTAAAAAAAAAAGGAATTTCTTGGATCCTGCCATTTAAGTAAGGGCTGACTATCTGGAGTACAAAGTGATTTAGATTGAATGCGTTAGAAAGGTCACAATTTGAATACACTCCACCGTCCGAGATTCTGCCTTAGTAATCCAGACTTAAACACAGAAAATTATTATCAGCATCGACCACCGCTAACAATACCATATTCAAAAAATTCACTTCCACTGGTAACAGGAGTTTGTAAAACGACGTACTTGCCATCGATGGCACCCAAACAGCGACGAAAATGCCGTAAATCTTCATATTTCTTTGCTATGGGGAACCATTCTTCTTGTCTTATTGTTATCTGAAAATGAGAAGTAAATACAGTCGCTAAGGAAATGTTTCCGAAGAAATATGTGGGTCCCTAATTTCAAATTTAACATTTCAAATGTTTAACATTGAGTCCACTTTTATTTTATACTGGTGTCCCCAAGGCTACACCCGGTAATAAACAAACTAAGGTTCAAACAAACAGGCACAAATTATAAAAACAGTTGTTTTGGCAACTATGTGACGAATATCCCCCCCCCCCNCCCCCCCCCATTTTTTCCTCTCCCTTCCTGATTACAATTTTCAAAATATGTTCAATGTATAAACATACCCCATTTCAGTTTTATTAATTTATAGAGATGTAGATTACTATTTTACAAAATATATTATGGTTTTAGTATCCCGTAAGATTTAACAATTCATACTAATTTGAATTAAATATTTGCAGATCCAAAATTAAAATAAAACAGCTGAAGAACATGCAGATGTGAACGCATCTCAATCCGAGTCCTCGATAGCAGTACGCCTACCTCAAGAGCAAGCCTCGCCTGGAGTATCTGAACCTCAAAGAAAATCGCGAAAAGAAAAGAGCCGCAACAAGATGACGACCCTCGCTTGGATACTGGTTTTCAAATTGACTGGCAAACTGTGCATCGAATACATCAAATACACCAAACGATGAAGCACAACATTTTGGCAACTTAGTAGTTACTAAGTTAAGGATGGAAGTACCCAATGTGCGAATCAGAACGAAATTCTGACTGTATTTCTCAATGACAATTGAGGTTATTATGATCACACACATTTCACTCCTTCTCATTTCTATCTCACTCGACAAACCCCTCAGTTTCCTCATTGCCCAGCTACATTTAATCCAGAGATGTGCGCACCGCACAATCCTACATCGTCTCAATCTGCCGGACGAAAATCAACTTCCACGCTACTACCATCATCTGCTCCTTCTACTTCATCGCCCGCTCAAGCGAGTTCTATAGAGGATGATTTTGTTATTGAGGATTTATTATAGGTATATCAAACTAACAACTGTGTGTAATTTTATATTTACGTTTTGAATTTGTGGAAAAATAGCCTTAACATGTGTAGCACTGAAGGCTTTTAAAGTCAATAAAACCCCTTCACACAGACTGTATTGTTTGTTCAATATTCTCCCTGATTTTGAATCCAATAAACGTTTTAACCAAAATTGGTACCACCTCATTGGCATTGCACTCAAACCATCAATTGTAATTAGTAAGATAGCATATACTCACACAAATTACCATTATGTGTTCTTTCAATCCATCAATGATAGCTTCGAACACTTCTGGTATTAACTTCCTGATAGATTGTTTTGATATTATAAATAATAGACTATTGAAGACTAGCGAATCAATCACCAGTTGCTAGTGAACGAAGTTATTACCAGGCGTTATTGAGCTGTTATAGCTTTTCTAAATGTTTTATCATTTTTTGNAACTTCCTGATAGATTGTTTTGATATTATAAATAATAGACTATTGAAGACTAGCGAATCAATCACTAGTTGCTAGTGAACGAAGTTATTACCAGGCGTTATTGAGCTGTTATAGCTTTTCTAAATGTTTTATCATTTTTTGACACTTCAAGCCCGATTTAGTTCATTAAAAACTCGAATTCAGGTGGCGACATTCGAGTGAAGTTCTTGTATTGTCTGGAAACCGACTGAAAGTTTATGTCTGATAACAACGTCACACAACTATAAGCATTTCTATTCGAATATAACTGTGTCTGTCACCATCGCCGTGATTTATTATCTTTATTTTCTTATTTTCTAACAAATAATGAATATTGCGACAGTGTCACACCTACCACCGGGTGTAAGCGCCTAGAATTCCTCGCCATATTTTGCTGTTGGTTTCTACGTGAGCTACGTGGGAAGTGTCGACGTGGACTTGGCTTACCTGGGTGCGAGCGCCCCGTCTGACTACTGCTACTGCCGAGTGCCGGCTTGAGAGCTGGCGATGTACTAGCGCGCGGGCCGCTGGTCTGCCTTCTTGACGCCTCTTCGTGCCTTAGCCCTCCCCCTGCGCGACGCCAGGACAACGGATGAAGCGGACCAGCTTGTGACGTCACCGGGGGCGCGCTATGCTACTTGAACATCAGAAAACCTTTTTAAAGGAGGCGTAAGTAGAATATAAGGCTCGTGTTCTCCCATTTGGGAGGAGATAGGGCCAGGGACTGAAATAGGTCGGAACACTGTTCGATAACAAAAATGGGGTAGGCTGCTTAAAATGATTTCAGATTTCAGAAGGTACGTTGTATTTGTCAANACACTGTTCGATAACAAAAATGGGGTAGGCTGCTTAAAATGATTTCAGATTTCAGAAGGTACGTTGTATTTGTCAATTCTCATTATTTTGTACCTGAGGGAATAATATTTGGAATATTATAACAAGTTGGGGTAAAATTTTGTATATCTTGTTGGGGTTTTAAAAAAATATCTATACTTTGTATTTTTCTTACAATCATGTGTACAAATTTTGGGGAAATATTCAACAAACACATTTGTCAAAGGGAATCACTCGCTTTTATTTCTGTTCAAACCACAAATTAAATAACAATTCCGGTTTTTTTTGTCACACTATTTCGTTGGGAAAGAACAAACCAGCTGAGGAAGTAGATCCGGAGCTGCTGTTTGCATGTTTCGGCAAGAAACTGTCACTACATAAATGTACGCTGCCACATTCGTAGTCTAGCNTCCGGAGCTGCTGTTTGCATGTTTCGGCAAGAAACTGTCACTACATAAATGTACGCTGCCACATTCGTAGTCTAGCGACAACTGGAACGCTTTTATGTAACGGCGGAGAGTGCGGGTGCGAGTAACAGGTGCGCGACGGACGCAGATCATCATACTGGTCCCGCACTTAACCTCGTTACCATAGAATTCGGTACCGGGTGCCTGTGACGAGGTTCAGTAACAAATGTGGACGCACCTTAACTATGACTCCAGCCAGTATGAGGGGACTCGGACACACTGCCCTGGCGCCGACACACTGAGCACAGGCCGCGCACGGTTCTTATAAAGGAGACGATAATGTACGACAGGTGAGGGTAATGAGCGGAGCGAGCTGAGTGCTGCACAACCCTCGCTGTCTCCTCGCGAGGCACAATAGACGCCTCAATGCATCGACCCCTCTCCTTTGCCAGCCCCGCCCCGCCGCGGACCAGCCGCTCGCATGGAATATGTATGCGGAAAAGGTGTGCAGGCACTTACCCTTCCCGCTTCGCGAAGCAATTACGTGCCTCGGCAGCCTGCTTGCTGCGTTTCCCGTCGCTCACCAAGGTAACACTGCAAGAGCAACCTTAAGGGCACCGCCTACTGACTGGCAGCTACGAAATTTAATTAGGAAATCCTATGGTAAGGAAATTTCACCTCAGTGTTAATTTTAAAGATAGGCGTTTCAAACAAAATATCTTCTTCGCGAATATTTTAGTAGAAGATCCCTACGAGCGCATATTTTCAATATAGATAGGCATTATGTANAAAATATCTTCTTCGCGAATATTTTAGTAGAAGATCCCTACGAGCGCATATTTTCAATATAGATAGGCATTATGTACATTTTTGTAAAACATAAATTTTAAAAATTCCTTGCAAACAGGCCGTATATATTATGGAAACATCTTCCTAAAAAATTCGCGGAGAATACATTTTGTTTGGAACCCCTATCTTTAAAATTAATGCACTGGGGCGAAATTTTCTTAACATAGGATTTCCTATTTGAATTTCGCAGCTGCCAACCGGTAGGCAATGCCCGTAAGGGTGTAGGATGCCAAAACATTTATTATTTTATATTTGTACCAAACATTGTCCAACTTGTACGCGTTGTATGTGGACCCAATTTTTCCTAGTATAAAACTTTTTTACACTTTATATTTTTTGAATAATTTAATGTCAAGTTCAAAATGTTCCTGTTTTGCTGCAACCATAATAACAAATACTAACAAAGTTGTACAAATGAAAAAAATTACAACATAAACTAAAGCCGTAGGCTACCACTCGACATACATGTAATCACCAAATAAGAGTTCCTACATTAAAATAATATTAAATGTGTCAAGTAGCTTACAGCATTAGTTTAAAGTGTAAATTTTTCCATTTGTCCAACGCAGTTAGTAGGCCCTATTTGTTATTATGGCTGCAGCGAAATAGAAAAATTTTGAAATTGACATTAAATTATTCAAAAAATATAAAGTGTAAAAAAGTTTTATACTAGGAAAAATGGGTCCACATACAACGCGTACAAGTTGGACAATGATTGGTACAAATATAAAATAATAAATGTTTTGGCATCCTATACCCTCAAGGTGCGTCCACATCGGTCGAGCACAACGTTCGCGATTGCTCGCTGAAACTCACCAGGTCACTTCTTGGACGACACTGTTCAAGCTGGTGGAGGCTCTGTCATGGTATGAGGCGTGTGCAGTTGNCGTTCGCGATTGCTCGCTGAAACTCACCAGGTCACTTCTTGGACGACACTGTTCAAGCTGGTGGAGGCTCTGTCATGGTATGAGGCGTGTGCAGTTGGCGTGAAATCGGACCCATGATACGTCTAGATACGACTCTGACTGCACTGTCTATGCATTCGTAGGACAGGCTAGTGGACGTGGGTAAGTACACCATTGTGCATTCCGTCGGACGTGGTCAATTCCAGCAGGACAATACGACACCCCACACGTCGAGAGTTGCTACCGAGTGGCTCCAGGAACACTCTTCAGACNTCAATTCCAGCAGGACAATACGACACCCCACACGTCGAGAGTTGCTACCGAGTGGCTCCAGGAACACTCTTCAGACTTTGGACACTTCCATTGGCCACCTAAATCACCAGACATGAACATTATTGAGCATATCTGGGATGCCTTGCAACGTGCTGTTGAGAAGAGATCTCCACCGCCTCGCACTGCTATGGATTTGTGGACTGCCCTGCAGGATCCATGGCGTGAATTGCCTCCTGCATACCTTCAGACATTAGTCGAATCCATTCCACGTCGTCTTGCGGCACTTCTGCGTGCTCGCGGGGGCCCTACATGATATTATGCTGGTGCACAAGTTTTTGTGGCTCTTCAGTGTATATAATAATTTTAACTTAAAATGCTGAGTCATTTTTTAACACAAAGTTTTGTTTCGGCTAAAGTGACACGAGTGGCATGTAGCGATTTCTTTGAACTCAGAAACTTTCACCTGCAGTATGGCTTTAATTTTTAAATGTTTTAACTTTAAATTTGTACGCAGAAGAAAAATTTTAAATACAGGCGAACCACGTGACGAATTTCCAAGAAATATTCCTTTTGACATTCTAATGATATCAACAATTATTTTTAACTGTGTTGTAATGNACGTGACGAATTTCCAAGAAATATTCCTTTTGACATTCTAATGATATCAACAATTATTTTTAACTGTGTTGTAATGCATTAAATGTAATTTTATTCGATTTTTAGATTTGTACGAAAAAATATATAAATTGAAAATTTTCGTAACTCATTGAATTCTTTTTTTAAAAATCATTTTTTCTCCATTGTAATATTTTTTTCCTGCTGTTATTTCATCCCATAATGCTAAAAATTTAGAAAATAATTTTAGCTCCTTGAACGCTCTCATGGGTTCGCTTGATTCGGCTTAACCGGAGAGCTTGCCCCCTTGCCTGCCTGTAACAATCTAGTACACAGATTTGCCAATCCCGCTGAGGAACTTCCTAAGTTAAAGACAACCGCGTGGTATTGTCAACGAAGTCTTGCAGGTTGTAACTTCGGCCAAGCAGTTTTACAACTTCTACACAAAGGACAAATACTCCAGGCACGGGTGCCGAATTTTTGTTTCCAGAAGGAAGGCAAGTTTCAAACTTTCTGTGACAGTAACCACGTTCATTCAAGTATTCTCATATATATATATATATATATATATCTCTTTCTCTCTCTTCCTCCCCCTCATACTGTGCGTCTGTGCATGCGGTTATGCACATATGCAACACTTATTTGATNTTCCCAAAAAATACTCCGCCATACTCTGCGCCTATGACTCCAGGGATGTGACTTTGTCAACTTGTAGGACACTGTGTGAAAGAAATTTTAACTACGCAACTTCTTTGACGCTGGTTTCACAATACAGCGACGCGATGCGGCGTCACGCCTGACGCCCTCAAGTGACGACAAACTTAGTTTGTGAATTCTCGACTGAGTGATAATTTACCGGCGGCGAACGCCGTCTAAGACAGCGCTGCCATATATACGTAAACACGTTATATTTGCCGAGAGAAATTAATTTAAGGGGGATAATTGAACACTATCTAGGATTTGTTTCTCTTTCTTCANCACGTTATATTTGCCGAGAGAAATTAATTTAAGGGGGATAATTGAACACTATCTAGGATTTGTTTCTCTTTCTTCACGCCAATACTTAACGGTGATAGGCCCCAAAAAATGCATAATTTTATTTTTGTATCAAACATTGTTCAATTTGTGACATTTTCCTCGAATAAAAAAATTTACACTTTCTATTGTTTTCATTATTTGATGTAAAATTCTATTTTTTCTGTTTTGCTGCAGCCATAACAACAAATACTAACTAAGTTGTACAAAAGAAAAAATTTAAAAAGTAAACTAATGCCATGGGCTACGTGTGACATATATAATCACCAAATAACAGTTCATGCATAAAAAAAAGGTAAAAACATGCACAAATATTTAACAATTTTTGTCATATATATGGCTTGTTATTTGGTGATAACACATGTCACGCGATAGCCCATGACGTTTGTTTACTTTGCAATTTTTTTTAATTTGCAGAACTTTGTTAGTATTTGTTATTATAACTGCAGTAAAACAGAAAAAATTTGTGTTTGACATCAAATTATTAAAAAAATATAAAGTGAAAAATGTTTTTTTATTCTAGGAAAATGTCATCACATACAATGCGTACAAGTTGAACAATGTTTGGTACAAATATAAAATAATTGACTTTTTGGGCTACAACGCCCTTTATTTTAACATTAATTTAAAAAAATGAGACTTTCCTGGGGCATAGAACATAGTTAATTATATTTTAGAAACAATTATCCTTTGAATTATTGTACAACTACAGTTTCCGTAGTGATTCTCAGAAGGAAAATCAATATTTTATTCCCATTTATTCCACATGGTAAACAAATACAGGTACTTAATGAATACAGTTGTTCAATTATCTGAGTGAAATACTACGCCTTGTAGAAGAAAAAATTCCAATAGTTAATCCTGAAATAATTTAATGGTTCCAAAAACTGTAAAAACCGCAATGATTCTTCAATCTCTCCCCCTAAGCCACAAAAAATGTGGGAAATAGCATATAAAAAGGTACATATCCACCGAGAAGTTTTTAAAAATCGGCTTAGTCTATACGCGAATTTGATACACTGTCAACAATATAACTCCAAAAACAAACGATGTAATATATACCTATTACAAACATCACTAGTTCAGAAAAAAAACTGGATCAAAAAGAGTTCACGAAACTGAAGTTTACATTCGTGTATTTTTTTCCGCATTACACAAAGCATAAATACGTTCTTTTTTTTAAATTCTTAATTCATTTTATAATATACATTATACAATACTGTGTGTGGGTGTATCAACAACCTATCAAGGTAACTCAGTTTTCTTCCCTTCCCTTTCCAATTTCGTAAAGTATACATTAAAAGTTTCTTCTTATTTCTCCTCGTCGCCTAACACTGACAAAATTAATACCAAAATTCCTTACATCGCAGGCATTTGACACTGTGAAACAGCGACAACTAGCTGCTTCACTCTAATTGGCTACAGCTCCTCGCGCCGCATCTCGACTAGCTACGTTGAAACCAGCTTACGGTGCAATACATTTTTCCACGGGAGGCAGAGCTACAGATAATCGTTACAAAACTGTCAGTTATGCCAAGCAGTGTACATCAGAAGTAAATACGTACATTTTACGTTGTTTAGGTCTATTTTGCATGGTTATATTGATTGCTAGACTTTTCTCCTCCTGTGAAGTTTTCCTTCACTTGGTATTATTTTCTACTCAATGGATAAGTCTTGTTAAATTCTGAAAACTTTTTTCTCCAATAATTTATCGACCCTAGTTCTCCACTAGCGGAAAATTAGTTCTCTTTTATAAAATACCCAATAACATAAAACAAGCATATCGTCGGTGCTTTTTGAAAAATCTGTAGATATATGGGCGAATATGTTTGCAATTACCATTATACACTAATTCAAATCACTTAACCACAATCTCAACCTTGAAATGGGCTGTGTGAGAATTCACCGTAATATTTTCTTTTAATGGGAAATGAAAAAACCACAGGATAGAGTAAAATTGTTGGTGAATACCATAAAAATGGAGAGAAAAAGCGCCAGGGGCCTGTATTATCCCAGTTAAGATTTGTTCTGTTGGATTTGTTTTCTCTACAAAAAAGTCATTTGCGGACAGTATCGGTAACGTATTATTTCGTACGGACACCTTTGATGATCACGTCCATGAAAAACCGCACCTAGTTTACAACCTCAGCAGCAGTAGAGGAAAACGTGTCATCATTTCCAGCGACGCTGTGAAAATATGACCTTTCGGAGAGGCGAGCAGAGACCGCAGTGTAGTTTGAGAGCGAGTCACTTCTGCAAAAGCTTTTCTCCACTCGCGCCACGCCCACTGCAGTCGGCAAACGTTGAAACACCAAATAAACCCACTTGCACACAGCCACTCAAGCCCTCCAACCGCCTTGTTCGTGAAATAACACAGCTCCTCGCTGCATGTTACCTGTCGGGAATCACGCCCTATCTGCTATTTCACGGTTTCGTTGATTACAGTAACAATCGCAGTTGTTCTTCCAGTGTTTTCACCTGAAGAAGGCGGCAGATTTCAGGCCCCGAAAGGTCGTGAAGACTTATTATTTTTGTGTCATTTTTCGTCGCTCTGTGTTCTCTGTCTTTTCTCTGTTTTTTTTTTTTTTTGTGGTTCCTGTGTTGTTCGCAATGTTGATTTATATGGTTTTATAATATTACAAGGAATGCTTTTCCTGACTTGTGTTTCATTGTGGTTTTTGTCATATTTTTGTGTGTGTTTTGAGTTTTATTGTTCATCTGTGTCAACTGCTATTTTTTTGGCACTGTTTTGTTCACTCGTGTGGTGTTTTCGTTTTTGTCATAGTGTTGTCTTTTCTTTTCGTTCGCTTTTGTTGTCAATCCTGTTTTGTAATCAGTTGTTGGTCCGTCTTTTTTGTCGTTTTAATTATATACGTATTTATTTTTCATTGACAAGGAAACAGCTTTTCCTAATTATCTGTCTGTGGTGTTGTAAAATGTTTTCAGTTTTTTGTCTTGCTGAGTTCTGTTTGTGTGCGAGTTTTTTATTTAGTCGCATGGTCGGCAATGGACACAGTCCAATCAAATCATCATAATAACATGAACTCGCCATTGCCATCAACTTAAAAAAAAAAGACACCAGTAATGGAAGCTTTAAATAATTAAATGAAACTATTACCCAAGATAACTTAACGGGAAGTAAAAAAAAATGGATCACAAATTTATACGGAACAGCTATATTATTTAACAGCTATTCGCGATTTATTTACTGACTTTCCATGAGACAGATGATTTCCCTGATTACGCGCGTAAAATGTTTATTTTCATTTTCGCTTCAGACTGCCTGACACACGATGGATTGAACTGGAAGCCAGAGAATCTGGCGGGAAAGTTTTCGGAGTTCGTGAAGCAGTTGGTACTACTCCCGCACACACGAGCTCAGCAGAGGTCGAAAATTTAATGAGCACTGCAAACACTAGCGACGGCTTCTCGTGCCGAAGTTCTGCCGTTAATGAACGCCCACAGCTACGTTCGCTTTGTGGACTCGTGCACGGCGAATATAAACTTAAATTGCAAATCAATATTTATTTCGTCTTCAAAGCATCCAGTAAATAAATATATTCACGTAAAGACTGTTCACGATAAAGTAAGCACTTTTGAAAGGCCTGCCGAAAATCTACTCGTATGCCCATTGTGTATTCTTCCAACATAAGTAAAACTAACATCACGTTGGGCTTCACAACTTATTACATGCGTCGGCCAAGAGAAACCGTCGATTATTAGAAAAGAAAATATTCTACAAATTTGCTCATTCTTACGCTTATATTCATTAAAAAAAACAGAAAGCAAAATATATAATTTCTGTATTCACAAATGTTAACCCAGCTCTTTCAATTCAACGTTAATACATGTAACTACTTTCTCTTCGTCGTTACCGACTTTACTGGCCGCATACCAGTCAACGTGCCCGTGAAAGTATATGCACGCAGGGGGAGTGACATTTTTTAAAGGTTGATTTAAAAAATGCTCAAGTAACCGTGAACAGCCTATAATGACCTCAAGTTTACAGCATGAGAATCACTTTTGTTTTACACTCTAAGAAGCTTTTCGCGCATTTGCCACAGTAGTTTACAAGCGTAATAAAAACAAAAAACAAATGGCATTTTTTAAAAATTTTTGCATAAACTATGATAGTATTTTTATATTTGCAGCCGGGTATATGATACATTTTCCATAACATTTATACGTTAAAAACTTTAATTACACTTTAGGTAGGAAGTTCAGAGGCAAAAAAAAAATATATATCGTGTAAGCTCTGAATGATTTACGTGGGTAGCATAAAACCACAGGAATTCATTGCTTTATTTTTATGCTTAATTTTACGAATTTTTTGTATAAACGTCGTGCAAATATGCAGAAGAAAATATTAAAGGTGTACCCCATCGCTGATTATGCTCCCACAGGGACTCAATGCATTACGTAAGTGAGATTTCAGTGTGGCAAATTTATTTTCATTATCTGGATTTCGGATTGGATTGGGCTTATTAACGTCCACCGGTGTTATGCCTGAAGGCTTATCAGGGGACGACATAAAGACTAACTTATTACCTAACTTAAATTAACACCCATGCCTTACCTAGGACTCGAATCCAGAACCTCCCGCACCTATGACCGGTGGCGCACCAACCGACTGCGCCACGGGAGATCAGTTTCATTATCTGACGAAGTTCTTTAAGTTTCACGCGGCAGCTGTTATTGTTAGTCAAGCTTGTTCACGAAATACTTGGATTTGAATCTTCGCATAAAGGCAATGAGAACTGCATGGTAAAAAGTTAACATTTTCAGTTACTGTGCGGTGCACAACCTATTTTAGAGGATTCGCCTTTTATGCCAAAACGATTTAGTTTTTTTTGTAAAAAAAAAAGGGTCAAACACAAGCTGTTGCTACTTTATGCACTTTTCCTACTCATACTTCATACATATGGTAATAAGCATGTATTACCTACTTCCATAAAAAAAAAAAACCTGTTAAAATATTAAAGTTTGACGTATGAGTTTCTTTTACGATTTTTTATAACATTTCATATGTTATCTGCCGAATTCAGAGGACTCAAGTTCGTGACTTTTCTATGTGGCGGAAGCGAAAACGAAAATGCAGTTACTGGAAAAGTATCAAAGGCCAGGGCAGTCAATGCGCGAATTTGTAGTAGAAGTACAGAATATGGTGAACGTGTAGGGAATTTAATGTCGGTCGGAAGGAATATTTTACATAGATTATGTTTAGTAATATGTTACCTAATAACAGCAGATATTTCATGTTTGTAAGTAAACCCACCACTTACACAATTACTTTTCTATAACCTCTAGGTAAATACATCATCCCTCAGAACACAGTGGTTTAAAAAAATTGTACGCCTAGACCTTTCTTATTTCTTTTTCGTATCAAATTTATTTCTGGATTTTACATCCTATGAAATGACTACCATGTCACAATGAAATCGTGAAAAAAAATATTTATAGTTTTCTAACCGTGACTTTAAAACAATCCCAAACAGTTTGATGATTTTCCATTATTTTTAAGTCAGGCCAACCACATTCAAATTTTTTTTTCGTGGTATGCGTGCATCCAGTATACGAACATAGGACACGTTATTGCAGCCTAATTATAATAAATGCATATTTTTGCCATTAAATATCAAAGTGCATGACATACTTTAAATATTTCAGAACTTTTATTGGGATAGACAACACACGACTAGTGCGTGTTGTATAGCATGAAGTTGCGGCAGACGTAGAGTTCAGCCTCGGGTCTTCATCTCGGATGTGCTGGGCTTGATGCCAGCACCAGCGAGAGGGAAAGTTTTCGAAAGCCAGTCGTTATCCAAGAATGGCAGCCTACACCACCACAGAATACTTAAGAATACAGAGGTGAAACAGCTGCTTATTCCGGGAGCTCCAGCTGCAAAGGCCAGCAAAGTGGCGTCACGGACCAGCAATATGCCGGAACGCCGCTCGTCAATCGGCGACTGGTAACCTACTTGTCAGCCGGCAGCCCAGGCAATATGGTTCGTTCTGCAGCACGCAGTAGCCAATCAGACACAAGGCCGTTCCTAGAGCCTCGCGCATCGAATCAGAGATGGGTACGTCCACATCAAAGGAGCCGCCACGCCATTTCGTCTGTCTCTGGGTATTTATCTCCTATGTGACACTACCGTCGTGTTGGGGCTTCGAAGTATTGCCTCGAATCCTCTCGTCTTCATTCCACGCTGTTATCATTTTACGTAAAAGTGCTCATAAAAAAATCTCCAGAACTCTCCGTAAAATTACTTTTTAAATAAGGCAAAGAGACATTACTGGTTGCCTACTTGGTAGGCAGTAACACTTCTCTGTGAAACCAAACATGGAATTTTTACTCGAAAAGGGCAACAGTTAGACAATTTTTGCAAAGATATTTATGTTGCTAATTTTGCCGGCATTTCATAATCTCTCGTCAAAAATTGGAAATTTTTCCTGTAACCTACTTTTTTTTTCTGAAATAAGGGTGGTAATGCACCCTTTCAACATGATGGGGGTGGGTTACATGCACACAACAATCACTTCATTAATGATTACAGTTTAAATAATTATGAACCATTACTGGACCATGGGTTGCCTATCTCAATCTTTCTATTTCCACCTCAGGCATAACACATCAAATTTTGTCGGTTTGTTATAGATATAAGTTGTATATTGCCAAAGGAAACATGTATAAAGTTTGTTACTATGCAGCACATTTCCAAATACCAACGAGGTCTGGAAAAAAGGAGATCTTCATTGAGAAACAATACAAATGCAAATATGGGTCAACTAATTAGTTATCTTTCGAAGTATGTCAGTATATCGAAAAATATAGGTGGTAAAAAAGAACTAAACAAACAAAATGAGGAAAGCACCCGAAATTTACACATTGGTGGTTATTTATACATGTTAAAATACTCAGAAGAGGAAATTTTAAACAGCCTTAATAAGAGGGATTTCGATCACATAAACTTCAATAATGTGGATTCAACTCTATATGGAAGCCGCATAGTTTTACTGAGTACCTAAAATATTTTCCCCCAAAAATTACATATAAATCACGTGGGCAATTTTTAAGATAGTGAGTTAATTTTCATAGTTGAATTCCTATGTACGAAAATTTTTTAATGAAGCGATTGAGGCGTGTACACGTTTGTTACCGGCAAAACTTACTGATTCGTAGAAGCATCATTATATATATATATATGTATGTATATACATATATATACATAAATATATATATAAACAAATTCAATTATACAATAAAGGAGTAGGCCTTAAAGGCAAAATGTAGGCAGTTAAAAAAATTATCAAATTAAAAAATTACTTGTTACGGAATTATTTCTTACATGGAAAACATAGGAAATCAAGAGATTTGTGCCTTTCTTAGGTGGTTAAACCTCATTCGGTTTCGTCCATCATCGTCGTGTATCTCAAATGTTTGGTTAACACAAATAAATATATAATTCCTTAATAGAATCATGACTTTAATTTTAAAACTTACATTAATTAGAAAACGTAACTGCAGTTTGGCAATGCAAAAAAAAAAAAATCAAAACGATAAATTGTTAGAGTGTGAAATTTTTTTACGAATTATAACAACGCTTTATGGAAAAACAGTGTGATAAAAACAAAGCTATAAATAACGAGGAAAAGGTCACAACCGAAATCAGCTCCATTAACGATTATCATTTCCACTCTATAACTTTTTACCAAACACAGAATAAATATTTCATCACAAAAATGCATTTACCTACTGATGCTACTCTGATTACTAGTGGGTTACAGATTTTGTTGAAATAAAAATGACAAGCACTTCGACAAAATAACTGCACCTAAAAAAGTAACTACCCCAAGGCTAGTACACACAGCTTCATTCCAGCAAGGAAAAATGAAATTTTTTAAAATAACTGTCATATTTATCAAGTAGAATTATAACACAGGTCAAACAAAATTACTTCAAATTATTTTATTGCTTCAACGGAATTTATAAATTGACATTTTAGCAAAGATTAATTACGATTTCTGGGAGAGGTAAGAGTTCTTTACATCACTCTATATATCATTAAATGATCTTACTTACCATCATGATAAGTGTCCACTTGAGAAAAATTTTTTATACATGCAATGCCGATATGCAGAAAACTGTAAATCAGATAAAAAATATTAAAATATAAAAACATATATTTAAGTAAATAAACAGACACAAGGTTTGTAATTTTACAATGGAAATTAAAAAAAAAAAAGGTTAATAATGCAAATTATGAATAAAGCAGTTTCCTATTTCGCAAAAAAATGTTACGCAATTTTCTGATACATATTTATTTTCAAACCTTGCTACCTCTGGCTACGAGCAGAAGCCACCGTTGTTGTGACCTGCGATAACTGAAAAAAAAAAAAAATATATATATATATATATGTAAAGGTTGGCTACACTACTCCACAGACGCTTTGCAACCTCGCTGCAACCTTCCATTCATTTGCTACATCCACTGCAAGTAAATCACGAGAAACGAAGATAAACACACATATACAACCTATAGTAGAAAGTGAAACCTAAGGGCGGTACACATCTTCGAATTTGGGCCTAAAACACTAGTTTTTAGCAAATATGGGATAAATATTTACGATGGAACACTGAGTGTCTGGATAATTGGCAATTGAACCAATATCTGCAAACACAACATCTGTCGCTGTTATAAAATTATTTCATGTAAACAATAACGGTTACTTCTATTATATCGAACTAATCTTCATAACGCGGTAGCATATTCGGGATTTAAATGATTGATTGTTAATTCGCATATCACAATCAACTAAAAAGACAGCCTTGTGTAAATACCCTAAGCCTCGCCGTTCTCGAGGAATTAGTGTTTTAACTTCAAAATAGTACTTACCAATACCTGGCAGGTGGACAACGAGCACAACCACCAATAACCCGCTGTCAAAGGGAGAGAAAAATTCCAGAGAGAGGTGCGTAACAGCGACTCTAATAAACTTGTGCTTCAGGTCCAGCTTCAAAAATGTGTACCGCCCTTAGAATTAACTTGTATAGACCATGCGTCGTATTTTCTCGTGATTAACCTGCAGCCGAAGTTTGTGTTTGTCGGTCTAATTTTGATAAGCCTCGTGTGTGTGTGTATGTATGTATATATGTGTATATATATGTGTGTATATATATACATGTATAAGCATATATGCATACACATACACTTCTGCGTTATCCTCGCGACTTGGAACACCAAATCCGCCTCCACAGCGTGTTTTAACTGACCACTGAATGTTTCACGACTGATCTAACTTCAACTGCCCGTACTCATGTGCCTCTTTCCTAGTCGTTTTCTGGGCGAAATTCTGCGCCGGTACTTCAGTCCTGGGTCGACTTGTCTAACGCATGCAATCAAGAACTGAATTTTTTTTTTCCTGACCGAAGATATCTTAGCGAATTAACGTGTGCAAAGAAGCACTGTACCGATGACATCCCCATATTACATAACAGGAAATATATAAGCACTACAATTTCGCCAACGTTAAATTTCCGTGATATTTATTAATAGAATCTATGTACGAAAATAACAAAACTCGACTAGATGTCCATAATTGTAGGGGTCGGAGCTAGGAGCTGTCACTTTCCGCGGAGGAAAAGAAGTGTAAAATATACTGTCACTGGTCTGCGTCACTTCCCTTGCACCGTCCCGCGCGAGAGCGCGAAGGAGACAGTGAAGTTAGGACAGAGTCGTAATGTGAGAAGCGGGCGACGATTTACAAAGGCAAGCCACCGCGTTCCACCGCGATAAGCCTATCGCGATTCGTGCATCCCTGACCTTCAGCGGATTGAACTTCTGAGGTTATCTTTGAAAGAAGGTTCTGGTCATTGCTCTAGCCTGTCTCAGCGAGACTCGGGGTACGGTAAACCTTCTACATCGGGACAGCGAGACTATTAAAGCCGCGATGGTCCTCCAAGCTGAAAGTTGAAGGCAGGAGTTTGGAGTATTGTGCGACCTTAAGCAACAGGTGTGCAAAGACAGCGAAGCGACGAGCCAGCAGAGCGACGAGTGGCGACGAAACTGACCAGCGGGAGTGAAGTCTGCGGACTGCGAGCATCGGTGCAGTGGAGAGAGAGAGAGAGAGAGAGAGAGAGAGAGAGATTGGCGAGCGAAACTATTGAACTGGATGCGTGAGTGACAGACATTTCGAATGATGGAGTGAGTGAAAAGATTTGGGCTGCTCTTGACATTGAGGTCTTCAGAGCCGATGGGGGTGAGGCGAGGTGAGTATGGAGCAGCGCCGGAATGAAGGGGCGGGGGAAACGGGAGATCCCCGAGTAAATCCGCCAACCAGCGGCGTCGCCCCGCACGATTACCACTTGCGAAAATCCGGGAGCGACTCCGACCAGAATCGGGCCCGGTTTGCCTACGTGGGAGGCGAGTAGTCTAATCACCACTCCATCATAGGATGATGGAATGATGGGAATAGACAGACTGAATACGTGTAAATAATGAGTTGAATTAAGTAACTGTAACCATTATAGCGACATTGATAAGGACTTTAATTAGAATTAAGATAGTCATTAAATGTTGTGCTCACTGAGAAGAATAAGAGTGGAGATACATCGTTTCATGTTGTAAATAATAGCTGTGTGAATATATTAAAATCAAATTTGTTATTTTTTTTTGTATTAAACCCTACTCCCTACTCACATTCGGATACGCCCCTCTGGAGTCTTGTAACAATAATTTATCAACCTGATGGGAAATTCCCGAAAGAATAGGCCCGCATTTAAAGTTAATGTGCTACCTTCCACACTTTTCGTAGATACCTCCAAATTACAATGGGAGCCAACCTACTGTTTGGTCTCGAACTATACGTCGAAAAAGTAGGTAGGGATTCGAACAACGTACCCTGGATTTCTCTATCGCCGCCCATCGATTTAGCTGCTGTTTAAGCATTACACGTAGAGGTAACAATGTGATTCAGCTACGAAGGCGAATCCGAATCTATCCCGGAAAGCTAATGGCTCGTGGTTCGAATACCGATAAAATTAAATACTTCTGGATTAGGGGGTAAAGAGTTGGATGCCATCTTGGATTTCTATCAACATTTGGCCATTAATTATGTTGGAGATGCATTTTTGAAAATGAGACTTTGTTATGGCATATAATATTATTTAATTATACTTTAGAGACGATCATCATTTGACTTATTGTGCTATTATCGTTTCTATTGCCATTCTCAGAAGGTAATCAGTAATTAAGTTTTGTTCATTCCACATGGTGATATTACAGTATGCAATCAATCAAGTGATATAATATGCCTTGTCCACGCTGAAATTTCAATAATGAATGGTGAATACATGTTATGGCTCAAAAAGTGGTAACAGCAATGATTTGTCTCTTCCTCTTAAGTAGTGGAAAATATGTAAAACATCTGTAGTGTCCCCTTCTCATTTTCGCGACGGAGTCTGGAAACAGCTACCTCGGCGAAGATGTGCATTCCAGCCGACCTCGAAATAAAGCACCAGACCCTGCACACAACGTCATCTTTCACAGCGCCCTTGAGTAAGTGGGAATATGGGGGAGGGGGGGCTAGCAGCGGCGCGAGGCTGGGCGGCGCGGCGGGAGTCTTGAATTACCGCGGCCACCTTCACCCATATGTCACAACTGGCGAGGACCTTCGAGGCGCCAAGGACAGGTTGCGCACCGCTCTCGCTCCGCTGGCGCACTTTCCATGACGCCCGCCTGGTCACCCCGACATCACCGACACCCCCACCCCTTCGCGCTATCAAGGGCCCGGGAGTTTTATTAGCAGTACCTGCTTCCAGGCGAAACAGCCGTTTAAAGGGAATCCGCAGTACAAATATTTTTAACCCCTCAAGGTCTCGTCTGTTTATGAGAAAGCAATGCGACGGGCTCTCCACAAGACTGCAACATGCATTCCCGGGAAGCTAAATTTCTCGTACATTATATTTGTAACAGTACGATATTATTAAACGCGATGTCAAGTGGAGAGATTTGGGCGGCTCTTAACATCGAGGTCTCGAGAGCCGATGAGGGTGAAGTGAGGTGGGTATGGAGCAGCGCCGGAATGCAAAGGCGGGAGAAATGGGATAACCCCGAGTTTGTGTATATCCGAATATACTTAACACTTTGCGCCCTGTACGTATTATACATAACACGCTAGACTTGTATCACTTATACCATAAATTATAGGAACTCCATTCTTAATAGTCTCTGCTTTTGTACTCATCACAGTCCTATTGCTTCACACCACATTTGATACGCTCACTCCACTGAATAAAGTGTATTACTGGTTAACTGTCAACTAATGCAATATAGAGTTTATCGCACTCCCCAGTCAAATGCCATTTCATAAGTAACAGGTAATACAATCTACAATTGTTCGCTTCGGTTCCTATGAGACTATAATTATTTTTATTCACGATAGTTAGTGTTGATGCACTATAAAGTAGCAAGATCAGCAAAATAATTACATTAATTTACACGAAAAGTGTTTCCAGTAACAGATAAATTCTCTTTTATAGCGAAACTCAAGTTACACTGGCGCATAGTGTTCTAGACGTGAATATACTAGTAAAAACCACAAGGGCNTCTTTTATAGCGAAACTCAAGTTACACTGGCGCATAGTGTTCTAGACGTGAATATACTAGTAAAAACCACAAGGGCATATATATTAAATTGATTTCCACCTTTTCTGACAGAATAAATATTTATTCCAAGAATATTTCTTTACTGAGATACGCGTAACCGCGCAAACAGCGCATGAAACAAAAAAAAATGGTAAAGTGGGCCCTTTTGAAATCTCCCTTTGAGAAAAGTTACTGCCCATAACTACATACGGGCTCTATGCTACAGTAAACACTGGCATGCAGGCTGCCAGTTAAGTTTGCAGCGAATACGCAACATTACTCCTCCAAGACTCGGCATTGTACTACGAGTGTATAAGTTCATTCACGGTTACTTCCAACTTTCCTGAAGTCGTACTAAAGTTCTAATTCCAGGATATTCCTCCACCTCGTGCAAACAACGCCTTACCAAGTCTAGAATCTTACACCAGAGGGACAACAACGCACCGCATTCGTGCGCACTCAGTGTAATAATACCTTGCATAAGAAGTATTTCTTACCAGGTATTACCAACACTCCTGTTTTCTCACTGTTTTAACTCGTATTAATTATGAATGAAATATTATAATTAATACTTACAATATAAGTAAAAGCTCAATTTAACCAAAAATAAGGTATTCTTATGTTAACATAAGTATAAAATGCTTGTGATACGTGTCATAAATAGAAAATAACCAAACAAATCATACATGGGGTGACTTTTCATACGCTCATAAGTGCTTATAGAGTGCGAACTCCAGCCGCACACGCCGGAAAAATGGCGTCACTATACCCAGCAAAATGTTGAAACGGCGCCGTTCGCCATTTAGCGCCTGGTAACCTACTTGCCAACCGGCATCGCAGTCAAAAGGGAATCTTTCGTAGAACGCAGTAGCCAATCACACACAAAGATCCGTTACCAAGAGCCTCGTTCAGCCAATCAGAGAATGGGTACGCCTACATCAACGGAACCGCCACGACATTTCGTCTGTGTATCTACTCTAATGGTTACGCGATTATTATTCAGCCCGAAGACACGCTAGGGAGGATGATTTATTTTGCTATCCGATACGGAAAATTTTTATTTTTGAAATAGAATCCATAAGGTAGGTACGACTACTGAACCAAATTGTCTGATTTGATTAGGCTCGATGTCTCAGTTTTGATGCCTGCAGGTTAACCACGAGAGAACGGGAAGGAAACTTATGTTTATAAATAACCTCACATACATCTTAAACCGACAAACACACACGTCGAACTCAGCACTTTGTGACCCTTGTGTAACGCCTCAATGACCTCGGCCAAGGTTGTCACCAAGTGTCAAATGTAGAGCTAGTTACCAACACAACAAATATGAACAGGAACGAAGTGTCTTCAATCGCCTGCCTCCTTTCAAAGTGTGAGACACCGATACTTCCTTTTCGTGTCGAAGTTTACTGACTGAGCCAACTTTTGTTATTTAGTGAAGTGCTCTCCAACTTCCAGCTTCACACATTTATCACTATTCTTTATCCAACAGAACGTCATCATTAATATTACCCCTGTATTTCTAGAATTTCAAATATAAGACGAACTGTAATTTCTTACAGGAACCATTATACAAAACTTTTATCTGTTAAATGTGTTTACAAAGTACAAGTATACAAAGTAAAGAGCGAATAACTAAATCTTTTTAAGAATTACGACGCGCATCAAAACAGCCACACATAGTTTTCTACTCTTTCCTTAAGTTTTGCTTACATGTAAAAAACTGCAAAGTAGCGTAAAGGTGTTTCTCTGTGATATCAACTAATAGCCGAAAGCGAAGAGAAAGAAAATATATTACCAGTTTTAACAGTTTTTTAAATGGGCGGGATCCAATGAAACGTCCAAGGAAACTAATGTACATTCCTCAAGTTTTGGAAAAGATCTTATAAAAAAGTATATCATTATTAAATACATTGGCGATGAAGCTTTCAGACATTCAGTAAATCATGCCGTCTAGCTTAATACAAAATGTATTTGTGTTAGAGTTGTATTTTTTTTATCTGTGTCGTAAACACTTCACACGTGACAAACATCTACACCAATATGCCGGTCCATAACCAGAATCTGTATTAGCACATCAAAGTAGCCACTTACACACAAGTGTTACGGATACCGGAAAGTAAGAGATCCAATTACTCACTAAGGGCGACATTGACGCGCACGCCAAATGCTTCATTGCCCTACGAGCAAGAAATTGCCGAACAAGCGCGCAGTCTTGCAGTTCGCGCAGCGTGCAACCGAGAGAACTTAATGCAGTGGTCACAGTGTTGATGGTGTAACAGTGAGTAAATAGGCACGCTCAACGTTTCTATGCTACTTCAGAATTTCACTGCGGACATATCTCTACGTATACGATTCTGAAAACACCCGTTTTGGCATTTCCCTCCGAAAAAAAAAATACACTCAAGTAACGATCTAGAAACCAACACGTATATAGAGTAAATTTTCTTTATATTTTTAGTTCCTTTTGTATAATTTCAGTGTGTTTGGTGGTTGTGAGCTTTATGCATGAATTTCTCGGAAACGGTTAAGTTTATGATATTGACCTTTTTCATTTATTTAAACGAGTATAAATGCTGCCATGTAAAAACCAATAAACCTTCGGTATCACGAACGTTTCTACAAAATCTAAGTTAAAACACATGTATTGTCCATGAGTTAATTTTAATTTGATGATGCACACAGACGTTAACACTGATCGCAGATCCCTGACTATTGACATATCAACCAGAAGTTCATGGTTTGAGCGTAAATACATTGTCTACTAAGCAATTGCTTGTGTTTCTGCTCCAACTTCAAGAGGCTGCATCGTCCTTTGAACGCACTTTGAACAATACGTAGTATAGGTCTATGAGTTTTCGTCTTTTTTTTTTCGTGACAATACGCAAACGAGTTTGTCCATGCAATTATGCGAAACAATCCGAATGTATGTATACCGATTTGTAGCCACAGNAAAGGCTGAGCGGTTAGACTGCTCGCCTCCCACCAAGGCGAACCTGGTTAAATTCCCGGTTGGGTGGCTCCCGGATTTTCGCAAGTAGGACTCGTGCTGGCGGGTTTTCTTGAGGATCTCCCGTTAAGAGCCACCCAATACACACATTAACTCTCTCTCTCTCTCTCTCTCACACACAGTCACAGCCAACAGCAGAATCCTCAATAGTTTTCCAGTAAAATAACAGTCACATGCAGAAGCTCCGCGTCCTTCCCTTGCTACCCCCCACCCCCCTCGAGCGTACGAAGAGTAGTACTCCAAGCGCATCACCGGTAACCGGAAAAGTGTAGTAGAATTACAAACGGTTCACTGCATAACACTGACGCGTACCGAGATAAGGTTATCAGGATTAATGTTAGTCCCGTACTTAGAAGATTGATTGTCTTGGATAGTCACTGTGCGAATTTTGTGGTAATCACCCCCTCCACCTTAGCTTGACTCGAGGTGCGGAGAACCTGCTGGGCCAGGCCAACTGAGCTATATAAGCCGCGGCGTGCCTCTGTGTCGGGTGTCTGAAGTTGCGGACGGCCATTAGCGCCAGGTGTGAGGTACCTGGGATTCGATGCGTGAGTTTCAGATATTTGGGATGATGTTAATGTATGGCAATATACATTTTGATAGCATATGTGTAAATAATAAGTGAGGATCAATTGAGTGTAGCTAGTATAAAGACAGTGATAAGGACATTATTTATAATACACGTTGCATTAAATAATGCGCTCTTAATAAGATTAATTAGTGTTAATAGTATTGACGGGTAGTTAAATGTTGTAAATAACAGCTGCGTGTATTTTATAACATTGTAAATTAATTACGAAATTAAATTTAGTCCAAGACCTCCATCCCTCACGAACTCGGACACGCCCCAAGCGACTTGTAACATAACTATTTGTGAAGCTCTGCACGCCCCTTAGCAGACGGACGGTTATCGTGACGATGTTGACACACACGGGACACGCAACCACAATGATGCCCCGACAGCGACGCTGCTTTGACGCGACCAATGTTTTCTCAGGTCAAACACCTTGTTTTTAAAGGTAACTTTCCACTGAGGCTACCGCGTCCCGTGCGTAACGCCCGTTGACAACCGAGCATTTCAGGGGCGTCACGTGGTCGCAGCCACGTGTCACACATGTGAACATAATGTCTCAAAGTAGAGCTATAATCCATTCACGGTTACTTCACACTTTTCTGCAGCCCTGCTAAACTTCTAATTCCAGGATATTCCTCCGCCTCGTGCATGCAAACAAAGCTTAACTAAGTCTAGAAAATTACACCAAAGGACAACGCACCGAATTCGTACGCACTCAGTTGTAATAATATTTTGCATGAGAACTATTTCGTACTAGGCGCCACTAACACATGTTATCTCACTGTTTTTATTCATATTTTTATACGTGAAATATTATAATTTATAAATAAAATATAGGTCAAACGGTAGAGATACATGGCGTTTTTGAGAAATAAATAGGTTTGGTTCAAAAAGTGTGAAGAAACTGCGAATAGACTATATCTACCAGATTCACGCCGTTAGCATGTTCGAACCCATACCAAAATTCACTGCCTCAACCTAGTATGAGAAGAGACTGGGGGAAATGTTTCAAAAATGGCGTTTGACAATTTTTTTTCTCAGAGCGCCTTTGTGTAAGCAGTCATTTGCGCCTTTGCTTAAGCGTTACGGACGACGCCGACCGGCGTATGTAAAGGATATCGCCTCTACGCGCAAGGCGCTTTACTGGCGTGCAGTCCTTTCGTCGGCGACTCGCCCTGAACGTGACTCTGAGCGGTGACGTTATGCATGCCTCTGTCGTAGTTTCGCGCGTATCTGGCTCGTATATTTTGAGATATAGCAGTCTAAAAAGTAATTTCTAACTAGGTTGGAGGGCACGAAAATAATGTTTCCAATGTGCGAGATATCTTGACAGTGCTTAATATCTACATGTGTGCGTGTTGTGTAATCTTCCACCGTATGTAAAATTAACATTCCTACGGACCTGGTCACTTTATCCATGCGTCGGCCAAGTGAAACTGTAAAATTATTAAAGAAAGTAAATATTTTACAAATTTACTTATTTTTACACATATTATGCATCAGAAAAACCTGAAAGTAAAATAAATAGTTTCAATATTCACAAATATTTAACCTAACACTTTTAATTCAACGTTACGGCATATAACTATTTTTTCCCTCCATCGTTGCCAACTTTACTGGGTGCGTGCCAGTCACTATGTCCGTTAAAACATATGCAGGGAGGGGCAGTGACATTTTCTTAAAATTGATTTCGATAGTGATCATTTTACCATGAAAAGCATATACCTTTCCGTAATCGTCTGGAATGTACTTTTTTTTCTTTGGTAAAGCTATAGAGGGCACGTTTAATAGTTTCCTCAAAAAAGCTGCAACAAATTTCAAGAGCTAGGTAGGCGACCACCTTAAATACTGCTGAGTGATTGAGACAAATGCATTTGGAAGGATTTGTTTGAAGGTCGTCAGCTGTTGCACGACGAGTTTTTAGCTAACTTATCGTACTGTCTCATGTCACACGACTTGTTGATAGACATTAAAAGAAATATCCATAATTGTGCAGATTCTCTTTTAGCCCATTTACTTCTGAGTAATTTTGCAAAAAAATATTGTTTTACTGAAAATCTGATATCAAGATACAGTAGACACTTCAATTCCCAAGACCTAGAAAAAAAAAAAAGAACATTAAGTCTGACCGTTACTGCAGCGTGTTGTGGGTGTCTTTCCATTCCCTCAAAAGATGTGCAAGTTCTTTTAATTCATATAAGGAAATGTTTTCCGGTTTTGCTCAACGGTAAATACCAAATTCGTCAGTGAAAATTACATATCGTAATGGTTCTCAACCTAAACCTTTCACGTCTTCTTTATGTCGTGTAGAGATTCCTATAGGTATAACTTATATTCAGGCGAATGTCGGTGTAGTTCCTGCGAACCTTCCACAATCTCTCACCTGCTACATTCACATCCTGGTAAGCTATACTGAATACAACGAAATAAAATTATTAACAGCAATAATGTTGATTCACCCGTACGATGTCGTTCGTGAGCCCACGTGCTCGTAGCGATGCCTTCAGCCGGAATGTGATTGGACTCATTGGCAATGGTATGCACCACCGTAATAAATAAACAATGACGTTTTAAATATATAGGGAATAACGAGGTGATAAGTTTGGTCGGCTCTTAAGCGCCGGCGAGGAGAAGATATAGCAGTGACAATATATGGCTGGGGGGAGGGAGTCTGAGAAAACCAGCCAACGGCAACGTCCGCCACGTTTCCAACATACCAAATTCAGGGTGACCCCGTCGGGAATCGAACCCGGTTCACCTTGGTGCGAGGCGAGTAGCCTTGACTAGGACACCACCGCGGCCTCAGGGGGTAGCGAGACTTCTGGCTCACCTTGTGCAATAAGCTAATGGAGGGCGAGAAATTGAGAGCTGGACTAGTGACAGAGCTGTTGCCCAGCTAAAGCCGTCACAACACTTACTGACGGTACATGATACTCCGCTGCTCCCACGGCTAGGGCAGCATCCGGCTGACTGGACCAGCCAATCTAGGTCAAGCAGAGTAAATATGTATCTACATGATTTAGCGAATCATATTTAGAACTAACAAAAGTAAATGTGCGCGGGTAACGGCCGAAACGTTTAACTGCACTTCACTTTATTAAAAAAAAAAAAAAAGTACGGCTATAGACACTCGTGCAGCTGACAGCAAGAATTATATCTGGGTACTGGCTACTATGGCGTAGTCAAGAATAACACGCGATGCGGTTAAATTACAAAAGTTGTAGTGACTAATTAGCATAGCAATAAATTTTACAAAGCGTACATAAATTGTTAAAATAATTTTCCAGTACTTCACGATAATTACAAATATATTTTTAAAACCAGCGGTGGCCAGAGGAAGAAGTACAGATGTTGTAGCCACCCTATCTTTACCCATAAGGTTATCAAAAATTAGTACTGAAATTATTAGCAAACCTTAAATTGTAACCAAAAACATGTAATAGCAGTAAACTATAATGCATTATAGCATGATATTGTATTGCGTAGTAATTTTGCTCCTAACTAACGCAAGTGTGCCAGAACCGCTAATGCCGTCGTAGCCTCCCTTCCTTCGCTTGAGTGTATCTAAATCCCCCACCCCAACTCCAAACGCCGGCCTAAAGTTATTTTTGGCTACGCCGCTGTCACAAACAGCGGGGGAGGGGAGGGAGCCCTGCATATTGCAGCTAAGACAGAAAGCAAGGCTGCGCGGTTACGACAGAGATTGTCCTTACACCTGCGCAGGCTTGCGACTGGGCAGCTAGCCGAGGAACTCAACAGCAGGTAAGGTGGTGGGAGAAGGCGACGAGAGTACGGCAGCACGATGGCACTGCAAGGCACGAGTGCTGCACGCGCCACATACTGGCCGCTGACAAGAGTGAGGTGGGGCGGCGGCATGGAACTGCGTACACATCGACGCCGATCCCACGCCGCCGTGTGTCCATCTTACTTAGGGCACAAGTAGGGCTGCTTCCAACTGGGCAGTGCAACACGCACATATCACTACAAAGTAATATGCACAATGCCAAAATTGTATAAAACTAAAATTTATGTTACAGACGAAAGAAACACATGTTTTGCAACGCTGAAAAATAATTTGCAAGAGTTTTTAAATGTTTTAAAAAATAAATCTATAAGAGTTTATTTTTAACCACAGTTCAAGCGTATTTCCACTTCAGAAAGCCAGTTGGAAAAAAATTTCCAGCAAGATTATTATAATTATTACTCTAGTTGTATGCAATAAAAATAACTAATAATGTTTACAAATGTTCTTAAAAATTATTCAATTTCAGCCACGAAAAATGTCAGGTTTATAAATTAAATANCCAGTTGGAAAAAAATTTCCAGCAAGATTATTATAATTATTACTCTAGTTGTATGCAATAAAATTACTAATAATGTTTACAAATGTTCTTAAAAATTATTCAATTTCAGCCACGAAAAATGTCAGGTTTATAAATTAAATANACTAATAATGTTTACAAATGTTCTTAAAAATTATTCAATTTCAGCCACGAAAAATGTCAGGTTTATAAATTAAATAGACGTGCATAAAATAAATTATTGGAAATGTTTGTAAACAGTAATACTAATTTATATTGCATGCAATCAGAGTAATAATGGCCTTGCCTAAGATTTTTTCCCCAAACCCTAATTTTAAAAGCACCCAGAATGGAAATACATTTCAATTTTGATTAGAAAAAAAAACACTTATTTGAATTTTTTTAATTCTAGAAAAATATTTTGTTTAGTGTTACAAAAGATATGCTATCTTCTTTCATACACTACTTAAATCGTATTTTTCTGATAATACTGGTAGCGTGTGTGTGCATAACTAGCGTGCAAGCAATGAGATTTCCAGCTGTGATTCTGCCGTTTTACGGGCGGAATGTCAAATGCTATGAGCAAAACAGTAGACTAACAAAGGNAGATTTCCAGCTGTGATTCTGCCGTTTTACGGGCGGAATGTCAAATGCTATGAGCAAAACAGTAGACTAACAAAGGTTTCACATTTATTCAGTTAATACTTTTTCAAGTACAGCAGTCTGCAAATTTAATTTTCTTTATGCTGAAGGGTTTGCGACATGCAATAAGTATTAAAGTTTTATCCNAGTACAGCAGTCTGCAAATTTAATTTTCTTTATGCTGAAGGGTTTGCGACATGCAATAAGTATTAAAGTTTTATCCCTGAGTAATCAGATTCGTGTTATTTTTTGCAAGAGTACAAATTGTGATTTGGCAGTATCTTACACATAATTTTATTTAAAATCGGCAACACAGCAGTTTACAAACAGAGTAGGCAGGCGACTTAAAATCCAGAAGAAGAAAAAACAACTCCCTTAACACAAGAGCACACGCGCGCGCACACACACACGCACACACACGCGCAAGCACACTTACCTCGCAGCAGCATCGTTGCCCTCGCACTTACCGTCCACATGTTATGAACATGTGGACGGGTCCCGGACTTGGGACAAAAAAAAATCATACGATTGCAATTTCCAAAAAAAATCATATCAAACTTTTAAAGGTTGTTGTGCATTTGTTTTCCAAATATAGGTGAGAGCGAAAAGTCTGTAACTGTCCACTTTTCAATGTTGTCAAAAATATAGTACCGTAAAGAACATAATACAGTAAACGTTTGNAAAAGTCTGTAACTGTCCACTTTTCAATGTTGTCAAAAATATAGTACCGTAAAGAACATAATACAGTAAACGTTTGAAATTGTCCCCACGTGAACGTAGGTATAGATTTTCAAGCTTTATCTTCCTGGGGGGAAATATTTCAAACAAGAAATTGTCACTAACGATTGCTGTGATGGCTTCCATCAGTTTCGGAGGGATTAGAGTTTTTATTATAAATTGTTCGCAAATCTTTAGAGATAATAACAACTGAGTGCGAGATCGGGCCAACGTGATGAACACATCGTTATATCTCGAAACTGCGTGTACGGCAACGCCATTCCGATGGAATTGACTGTTGAAAATCCTATCCCCAGCTAAATGCCCAACAAAAGCGCAAAAGAACTTACCAGCATCCAATGTTTATAGCGCAACGGGACAATTTGCGGCAGATGGTTGGTTTTTGATTAAACGCACATCAGAAATAATCCGATTAAGTAGGTGTCTCGTGTACAGCACAAGGATTATTTTACGAACAAAACAGTGCAATGTTTGCAGATCACATAAAGGGATAGATGAAACCACTCATCATAAAAAGAATGCAATGTTCTCAATGGTCTCTGCATTGTGGTGAGGAAGTGTGCGCACCATTGGCGGTGCCCGCAGTGATGTAGTGGTCAGAACACTCGCCTTCCACCAAGACGTACCGGGTTCGATTCCCGGCGTGGCCACACAAACGTCCACAAGTGGGAAACGCGGTGGACGTTGCCGCTGGTCGGCGGGTTCTATCGGGATTTCCCGTTTCCCCCGGCCTTGCATTCACCGTCATCGGCTCTCAATACCTCGATGTTAAGAGCCATCCAAATCTCTTCACTCGCTCACTTAACACACCTGGCGTGATCGCTTACTTCCTTCCATTCTCGCATACATGCCAAAAAATGAAAATGGGCGTGTGGATGTACATACAAATCGTTGGCTTCTAAAACCTTGTAGCTCCGTTTTAGGAAATAGTGCAGGACATCATAAAACTTAACAGAAAAATACGAGGTTCCATTACTTTAAAATTATTACACCATGATGCAGAATAAATACACTTTAGAGGTTTTATCAGCGGATGGGCATTTGAAAATAATACACAAAAAATCACCCAGAAGAACATAAGGAGAAAACTGCACTTGAGGTTTTAGAAGTAAGCCGACCTAATTCTTCCTCAGTGCTAATGTTCAAATTGGCGAACAGACCTAGGTATTTAATACCGCGACTAAAACATCTTACAATTACTCCTCCCCTCTTTTTTTCAGTTGCCTTCCCCAATCAGTCGGATTTATGTGCATCGTGCNAGATTTCCAGCTGTGATTCTGCCGTTTTACGGGCGGAATGTCAAATGCTATGAGCAAAACAGTAGACTAACAAAGGCTTCACATTTATTCAGTTAATACTTTTTCAGGTACAGCAGTCTGCAAATTTAATTTTCTTTATGCTGAAGGGTTTGCGACATGCAATAAGTATTAAAGTTTTATCCCTGAGTAATCAGATTCGTGTTATTTTTTGCAAGAGTACAAATTGTGATTTGGCAGTATCTTACACATAATTTTATTTAAAATCGGCAACACAGCAGTTTACAAACAGAGTAGGCAGGCGACTTAAAATCCAGAAGAAGAAAAAACAACTCCCTTAACACAAGAGCACACGCGCGCGCACACACACACGCACACACACGCGCAAGCACACTTACCTCGCAGCAGCATCGTTGCCCTCGCACTTACCGTCCACATGTTATGAACATGTGGACGGGTCCCGGACTTGGGACAAAAAAAAATCATACGATTGCAATTTCCAAAAAAAATCATATCAAACTTTTAAAGGTTGTTGTGCATTTGTTTTCCAAATATAGGTGAGAGCGAAAAGTCTGTAACTGTCCACTTTTCAATGTTGTCAAAAATATAGTACCGTAAAGAACATAATACAGTAAACGTTTGGAAATTGTCTCCACGTGAACGTAGGTATAGATTTTCAAGCTTTATCTTCCTGGGGGGAAATATTTCAAACAAGAAATTGTCACTAACGATTGCTGTGATGGCTTCCATCAGTTTCGGAGGGAGTAGAGTTTTTATTATAAATTGTTCGCAAGTCTTTAGAGATAATAACAACTGAGTGCGAGATCGGGTCAACGTGATGAACACATCGTTATATCTCGAAATTGCGTGTACGGCAACGCCATTCCGATAGAATTGACTGTTGAAAATTCCATCCCCAGCTAAATGCCCAACAAAAGCGCAAAAGAACTTACCAGCATCCAATGTTTATAGCGCAACGGGAAAATTCGCGGCCGATTGTTGGTTTTTGATTAAACGCACATCAGAAATAATCCGATTAAGTAGGTGTCTCGTGTACAGCACAAGGATTATTTTACGAACAAAACAATGCAATGTTTGCAGATCACATAAAGGGATAGATGAAACCACTCATCATAAAAAGAATGCAATGTTCTCAATGGCCTCTGCATTGTGGTGAGGAAGTGTGCGCACCATTGGCGGTGCCCGCAGTGATGTAGTGGTCAGAACACTCGCCTTCCACCAAGACGTACCGGGTTCGATTCCCGGCGTGGCCACACGAACGTTCACAAGTGGGAAACGCGGTGGACGTTGCCGCTGGTCGGCGGGTTCTATCGGGATCTCCCGTTTCCCCCGGCCTTGCATTCACCGTCATCGGCTCTCAATACCTCGATGTTAAGAGCCATCCAAATCTCTTCACTCGCTCACTTAACACACCTGGCGTGATCGCTTACTTCCTTCCATTCTCGCATACATGCCAAAAAATGAAAATGGGCGTGTGGATGTACATACAAATCGTTGGCTTCTAAAACCTTGTAGCTCCGTTTTAGGAAATAGTGCAGGACATCATAAAACTTAACAGAAAAATACGAGGTTCCATTACTTTAAAATTATTACACCATGATGCAGAATAAATACACTTTAGAGGTTTTATCAGCGGATGGGCATTTGAAAATAATACACAAAAAATCACCCAGAAGAACATCAGGAGAAAACTGGACTTGAGGTTTTAGAAGTAAGCCGACCTAATTCTTCCTCAGTGCTACTGTTCAAATTGGCGAACAGACCTAGGTATTGAATACCGCGACTCAAACATCTTACAATTACTCCTCCCCTCTTTTTTTCAGTTGCCTTCCCCAATCAGTCGGATTTATGTGCATCGTGCNCAAACATCTTACAATTACTCCTCCCCTCTTTTTTTCAGTTGCCTTCCCCAATCAGTCGGATTTATGTGCATCGTGCGCTGGTGGTCACACCAAGTACAGGTCCCCATCTCCATCTTACAACTTGTGTCAACGAGATGTGATATAACTGATTCGAGGAANGGTCACACCAAGTACAGGTCCCCATCTCCATCTTACAACTTGTGTCAACGAGATGTGATATAACTGATTCGAGGAACTTTTTCCAGTAACTTATGTCGCACTTCCGTATTATCCACTTGTGCGGAGTCATTATTCATTATTCCAATAAAATATAGAATACCAAGTGTCATAAACTCTTTTCAAATTATTCAATCCAACCTAGGTAGCTGTTAAAAAATCAATTTCCCACATTCCCGGATACAAAACCAAAGTACGTAGGAGGTTTAAATTGTTTGGGGGGGGGGGGAGGCAATGCAGGTTTGTGAAGTCACGTTTAGCTAACCATACACGATGGAAATTAAGTCAAACGTAAGTAGGACAATTTAATTTAAATACCCGAAATTTATGTTAAGTACGATTCAAATAACTGCCATTTTGAATATTCAATAGTTAAAGGAAGAGGCAGGGGAGATGCAGTGGGTGAAGGGGGAAATTTAGTGAAACGTGTAACTTATTGTTTGTGTTTNTCAAATAACTGCCATTTTGAATATTCAATAGTTAAAGGAAGAGGCAGGGGAGATGCAGTGGGTGAAGGGGGAAATTTAGTGAAACGTGTAACTTATTGTTTGTGTTTGAAATACGATAAAAATAACAGAGCGTTTCATGAGATCTGACGTAAATGTCACACACAGCATTTGACATAAAAGTCGGAAGCTACACAATAATAATTTATCATATTGTACGCCACTCTCCAGTGCACCCGTGTAAAAAACTTCCGAAACCGTGGAACAATAAGCAAAATAAAAAACCAGACGCCTGTAAGAAATCCTTAGTATAGGCTTTTTACGGTAAAGTGAGTACTTTTTGAAGCCGCGCTTGGAAGTTATTTTCAGCTTATTTTTATCATTTCAGCAATTGTCAACATAAAATTGTGCCATGTGACAAACAAACTATGTGTGTAAATTTTTTAGCTCTAAATAGTTTTGTTTAATGCCATAATAGCATACAATTTTTTGGTTACTATGCCTGCTGGAAGGGCCTTAAAAACTTGTCTCTTTANGGTCACACCAAGTACAGGTCCCCATCTCCATCTTACAACTTGTGTCAACGAGATGTGATATAACTGATTCGAGGAATTTTTTCCAGTAACTTATGTCGCACTTCCGTATTATCCACTTATGCGGAGTCATTATTCATTATTCCAATAAAATATAGAATACCAAGCGTCATAAACTCTTTTCAAATTATTCAATCCAACCTAGGTAGCTGTTAAAAAATCAATTTCCCACATTCCCGGATACAAAACCAAAGTACGTAGGAGGTTTAAATTGTTTGGGGGGGGGGGGAGGCAATGCAGGTTTGTGAAGTCACGTTTAGCTAACCATACACGATGGAAATTAAGTCAAACGTACGTAGGACAATTTAATTTAAATACCCGAAATTTATGTTAAGTACGATTAAAATAACTACCATTTTGAATATTCAATAGTTAAAGGAAGAGGCAGGGGAGATGCAGTGGGTGAAGGGGGAAATTTAGTGAAACGTGTAACTTATTGTTTGTGTTTGAAATACGATAAAAATAACAGAGCGTTTCGTGAGATCTGACGTAAATGTCACACACAGAATTTGACATAAAAGTCGGAAGCTACACAATAATCATTTATCATATTGTACGCCACTCGCCAGTGCACCCATGTAAAAAACTTCCGAAACCGTGGAACAATAAGCAAAATAAAAAACCAGACGCCCGTAAGAAATGCGATAGTATAGGCTATTTACGGTAAAGTAACTACTTTTTGAAGCCGCGCTTAGAAGTTCTTTTCAGCTTATTTTTATCATTTCAGCAATTGTCAACATAAAATTGTGCCATGTGACAAACAAACTGTGTGTGTAAATTTTTTAGCTCTAAATAGTTCATGTTTAATGCCATAATAGCATACAATTTTTTGGTTACTATGCCTGCTGGAAGGGCCTTAAAAACTTGTCTCTTTANATGTTTAATGCCATAATAGCATACAATTTTTTGGTTACTATGCCTGCTGGAAGGGCCTTAAAAACTTGTCTCTTTACCGTGAATAACCTATAAATGCAACTGAAAAGCACTACTTCAATTCGTTAATCGCAACATGATCCACGAAGATTGTCCAGGTATTTGACAAAGTGGCCAGGTCGGAATTGATTCTTTCCCGTGTCGAGTGCTAAATCAGATGCGGAAAATGCAGTGCTATTTTTGAGGGTATGATTATATATAGTAAATAATAAAATTAATAAATCATAATTAAATAACAACATAATAATAAGAAGAAGAAAAATCATTTATTTTCGAATTCGTAATAAAATAAGGAACTGGCACATTGGACAGTTTTTTATTACGTACCTAAAACGAGCTCTAACAGAAGACTTGTGTAATTAAAATATTTAGGTTTCCAAACTAACGTTTCATTATAAACGTAGGCTTTGCGTTTAAATGTAATACCTTAAATTCGATTTCTTCTTATTTTTTATTTTAAAATACCTTTTGAATGACTTTCATGGGGTGGCACACTTTGACTGTGTTACTCGTTGTACGTATGGATTCAGAACCTCCATGTTGCGGAAGGCAATACAAACCACTGCATGCATCATCCTGTCTAGCCCGCCTTGGACGCACCAAGTTTCCATTAATAAGACGTCCTAGGGGACCACACAAACCTGTCAGAAAACATTATCATCATAAATCTTATACGCGTTTGTACATTCTCTTCTTTCCGCGAGATATAAGAACTGTATATTTATAAGGAAATAGCAGCATCCAATCCATCGCACTCAAAAGCGAGGAGGGTGATATAATATTCTATGCAACTTTGTACCAGTCGTAATATTTTTATAACATGGTGGAGTATTTTGCACCATACACGTAATATCTCCCATACACAACATAAAAAACACAAGAAGGTACCGTAATCGAGCACAAACTGTTCAAAGGAAATGGCANCCTCCATGTTGCGGAAGGCAATACAAACCACTGCATGCATCATTCTGTCTAGCCCGCCTTGGACGCACCAAGTTTCCATTAATAAGACGTCCTAGGGGACCACACAAACCTGTCAGAAAACATTATCATCATAAATCTTATACGCGTTTGCACATTCTCTTCTTTCCGCGAGATATAAGAACTGTATATTTATACGGAAATAGCAGCATCCAATCCATCGCACTCAAAAGCGAGGAGGGTGATGTAATATTCTATGCAACTTTGTACACAGTCGTAAGATTTTTATAACATGGTGGAGTATTTTGCACCATACACGGAATATCTCCCATACACAACATAAAAAACACAAGAAGGTACCGTAATCGAGCACAAACTGTTCAAAGGAAATGGCATTTCAGCAAGGCTACTCCCATTATATAGGCTATTCACGGTAAAGTGACCACTTTTGAAACCCCACTCATTTGGAATAATAGTCAATAAATACATTTTATTTTAGCCTTAGACGTCAACTTCTCAGTGCGGTGGAATATAAACACTGTGTTTATTTCTTACACTGCAATATTTATTTTAAAAAGTGGTTAAAGGATAAAAAATGGCTGAAAATAAAAAGTAACTAGGGCCTCAAAAGTGCTCAATTTACCGTGAACAGCCCATACCTATAAAAAACGAGCAGTAGTAACTATTTCACTGTTATTTCACCAATAAACTCTTGCAAACTGGTAAGTTAATATTAATTTTAAATTATGTTATTCTGCAACTTCATTTTCAATTATTATTCTAATAAAAAATTTTAAATTGCAAATATTGCAATGAAATTACGCACATACTGTAGCAACTTTATGTGAAAAGATATCTTACGTTGTGATATTAACGCAACAGTACTGTGTGAAATAGTAAATATGCGAAAACCCTCGACATATCACAGACTGTGTTCGTGAAGGGATCGCAAATTTCCTCCGCGTCGAACCGCTGTCTAGATAATACTCGCAGTTCCCCAGAGCTGTAAGATTTGAGTATACGGAGGAAAGGTACGCCAGTTTACCGTCAAATAACAGTTTGCTATTCAAATACCGGAAACTCACGCATAAATCGTCACCACAATCTATATTTCACCTTTGTGGCTACCTTCATATCTATAGTGAAGAAACTGAGCCTAACATATGATTAAATGCACGGTCGCGTTTTGAATACGCACGTATCGCATACTGGGACGACAGAAAAATAAAAACAAGTAAAACAGTTTGCAATAAAAATTGATATTTTATGTCAATTTCACTCACGATACGAAGACGATTATCACAAATCACAGAAGAAAACCTTCGCACATAAGGGCGTTGGCCACAAAAAAATGTTTTATTTTAAATTTGTACCACAATTGCTCAACGTTTAGACATTATCAGCGATTCCTCTTTCCTCTAAAAATTTTTTTGAACATCCAGTTTGCAAATAAATCGATGGCAAAATCACAAATTTTACTGTTTTAGGAATATAAAAATAATGAAAATCATCTAACGTACAAAAATGAGATAATTCACAATGAAATAAATATCCAAGAGTTATTTCAAGACGTCTATAAATTTAAGTAGAGATATTTTTTTTTTTTTTTTTTTTTTTTTCAATTTTAAAGAATTGCTGAAAATAAGGAAATTCTTGCATTAAATTTTGATTTGTGGCTGTCCCTAAATTTTTAGAAAATAACTTTTGCTGAACATACCTTAAAATGAATTAATACAAAATCTTTCAGTTTCCCATTTTTAATGTTCTGCAAATTTTTAATTTTTTTTTATTTGAAAATTACAAAAACAGTAAAATTTCTAATTTGAAATGTCTTTTTTCAGACACCACGCGATCTAAAAAAAAATGTATCTGAGGGAAATGTAGTCACAGATAATGTCTACAAGTTGAACAATATATGGACTAAATATAAAATATAAAAAATTCCGTGGCCAACACTTTTAAGAGTTTAAATCGAGATATTCTTACGACGTTCTTGCCGCGTTTCTCGGAGCACTCTGCACGGTGTTCTCTTCGCCAGACCGCAACCAGACACACGCACACTTGTGTAAACGATGAGNTTTCTCGGAGCACTCTGCACGGTGTTCTCTTCGCCAGACCGCAACCAGACACACGCACACTTGTGTAAACGATGAGTAGCCTCCGCGAAAATCAGGCGATATGATGTACATTTTGCCGCACCTCTAACAGTTTCTTTAATACAATGGTTGGTCAAAAGTTAGTACGGGCATAGTTTTCATCTTTAAAGATTGATCTGCAATTAAATGAAGTGCTGGGTGTATGAACGTCTTGTCTCCATGGTTTATGTCTATTATGGGGAGAAATGTAACACTTGATTATCCCAAAAGGGCAACATTTGCATCATTACTGACCAATTTACCATTTGAAACCTCAAGAACAACCCCATATTCCACAGTAAATCGAGATTTCTGGTTGGATCCTCAGCTTTAACAGAAGGAATGGGTCTGTATGTTACTTCCAGTTTGTTGCTATTTTTGTATAATGCAGTTGAATATTCCTGAGCTGTGGAGTTTCTTTTAAGGTGGTTTATTTTCTTGCGATCAGCGTGCATGTGTGCAGTTCTGGAGTGGTCACAGCAATCATTCCCAAGCCGTGTAGCGTATTGTGACAATCCAGAGTCCATATATTGTGGTCTTCATTATCCGCTACAAACTCAGTAAAGATTCCAGGAACCGTTCTATTTGAGTCATCGCTGTTAACCGCTGCAGCATTTCTTTCAAAATTCACAACTTTTTGATTAGAGCAGCAGAATCACAGTAAATTCTAGATCCTGAGCTACAGACTTACATTCACTTATTCTTGCAGCTGTTTCTATGATCGCACATTTTTCATCATAACGATTCGTACTACCTCTGTTCTGGAACCTAACCAAAATATCACTTACATTTTCACGGAGACTAACAAAATGTGTAATCCCGTGCTTTTCCGAGATCAACACAGCACCTCGAAAATGCTCAGAGATTCTTATCATAAACCTTTTTGAATCTAATTTTCTTGTAAATATATTTTATCATGACCTGTAATTCATCAATATTGTTTTAGTCTCTTCTTAAAACATTTCAAATTCTTCCATAGCAATGAGGAAGGCAAGATTCAGCCATCAGAATGTACATACTGTCCTTTACATACACCAAGCTCGACTCCTCAATCACACGATGCCCACTTTATCCTAATTAAATCCTTTTTTTTTTTGGTAAACTTGGCAAGTTCTTTAGATTTAATATGTTCGTCACAAAATACACGCTTATCATTCTTCACTTCATCATTGCTGTTTCTTTTAATACAGTTCCTTAATTAAACCGTAAGCACAGCATTAGACAAATGTCATGGCATACTCCAACTATACGAATAATGATTATGATTACTTTATTAACACTATGAACTGTAGGTCTCCTTTATCCTTCGCGAAAGTTAAACAAACGCGATATACGTAAGGCGTATNCACGCTTATCATTCTTCACTTTATCATTGCTGTTTCTTTTAATACAGTTCCTTAATTAAACCGTAAGCACAGCATTAGACAAATGTCATGGCATACTCCAACTATACGAATAATGACTATGATTACGTTATTAACACTATGAACTGTAGGTCTCCTTTATCCTTCGCGAAAGTTAAACAAACGCGATATACGTAAGGCGTATATCAAGCTTGTTGCAATCCGTCATAGAGAAATGTCCTACATGAGACAGGACACGAGTCCACAACNCGTAAGGCGTATATCAAGCTTGTTGCAATCCGTCATAGAGAAATGTCCTACATGAGACAGGACACGAGTCCACAACTAACACTGTCGACAATGTTACAATACTTGTCTAGGATCTGTCTCATCGCTGCACGGCCCGTGACTTCGAGTCTGTTTTCTTGGCGAGGATAAAGAATAAACCATGTAAATATGGAAGTGTGTTAGCAATGCCACTCATGAAACTCAGNCTGTTTTCTTGGCGAGGATAAAGAATAAACCATGTAAATATGGAAGTGTGTTAGCAATGCCACTCATGAAACTCAGCACGATGCTTGAGGCGACACACTATGGTAGACAGACAGTCCTACACCCATACTCAACTTTACTATTTTTAGGGATATAGTTTATTGTGTAGTTTTGTATTGTTTTTAGGGGCTCGGGAGACTATCACCCCCAACACCACCCTTCCGGGCGTTGCCCTTAACAGAGCGGGGCATACAAAAAACTGAAAACAATTAAAGGGACTTGGGGATTGGATTCGGGCATGGCATTTGTCTGTAGCGATTGCTGGAGATCATGGAAAGCCAAATTTAGGATGGCGAAATCAAGAATTTAACATGGATTCTCCGCAGTGTGAGTCCAGTGTTTTACCACTTTACTAATTTAATTGGTGCTTCATTCTGCTAAAGCTAATTTCTTGACATATAACAATTAAATATTAAATTCGTGTGCGGCTAGTGAAGCACTTTTATTAATGTTTAAAATGTTTCCCGGGATTAATCCCGGAAAAATAAATGAAAGGTATTGGTGGGGTTTGGAGAATGTTTTATATATTACAGAAAATTGTGTGTTCTTTAAATTTTTTCGTTATATTTTTNGTATTGGTGGGGTTTGGAGAATGTTTTATATATTACAGAAAATTGTGTGTTCTTTAAATTTTTTCGTTATATTTTTGGTCGTAAGATACAAAGTTCTTATATTATTCATTTTTATTGCTTTTTTTGTGTTTATCAAGGAAAGATCTCGGGAAAATTAAATTTTTGGGTTAATTTTTGTATATATTGGATATATATGAAAGGAAATGTTGTGCTCTTCAATTTTTCTGTTTACAATTTTGGTTGTTAAACACGCCGTTTTCGAATCATGCATTTAAAACATTTATTGGGAACAAATACTGGGAAAATAAATATAAATTATGGGTGCATTTTTGCTCATTTTGGAAATACAGTACTATAGGAAATCCTGTGTTCTTTAATTTTTGTCTTTACATTTTTGGTCGCAAGAGACGCCATTCTCGAGTTATTAATTTTGAAAATATTTTTCGGGGAAAAATCCCGAAAAAATATATATAATTTATGGGTGGATTTTTGCTAATTTTGGATATGTTTCAGAAAACTGTGTGTTGCTTAATTTTTGACTTCACATTCTTTGTCGTAAGGTGCGCCGTTTTTTTTTTTTTTAACTTTTCTAAGTTTTTTTTTTTCGGGAAAAAAAGCGGGAAAAGTTGAGGGCAATTCGGTAGATTTAGAATATGTTAATTTCCAAATTGTTCTGCAAATTTTGATGTAAAAAAACCATTTCTTGCAATTTGTCCATAAAACTACCACATTTTTTTCATAAAATGAATGGAATAACGAGCGAGTGGAAGTGAAGGACAGCAGTTATATGATGGCGGCTGCAAGTCACTGAGATGTTTAGAATTACAGGCGCGCGCTAAACCAAGAACCACGTATCTATTACTAAAGAGCGAGCCGACACGATAATCCTTTGCTGCACGCGCAGCTGGCCTTTGGTTTCCGTATTTATCTGAGGAATATTCTAGTGATTTGCTGCCTTAGTTTCTCTAAGCGTGACTCCGGGTGTATCGAACTTTCCTGGTCTAGACCAGCAGAGTATAAATNGTAGATTTAGAATATGTTAATTTCCAAATTGTTCTGCAAATTTTGATGTAAAAAAAACCTTTTCTTGCAATTTGTCCATAAAACTACCACATTTTTTTAAAATGAATAGAATAACGAGCGAGTGGAAGTGAAGGACAGCAGTTATATGATGGCGGCTGCAAGTCACTGGGATGTTTAGAATTACAGGCGCGCGCTAAACCAAGAACCACGTATCTATTACTAAAGAGCGAGCCGACACGATAATCCTTTGCTGCACGCGCAGCTGGCCTTTGGTTTCCGTATTTATCTGAGGAATATTCTAGTGATTTGCTGCCTTAGTTTCTCTAAGCGTGACTCCGGGTGTATCGAACTTTCCTGGTCTAGACCAGCAGAGTATAAATATTGTGACGGGCCTCCGGGTCGGGAGTTGAGTTGTAGTTGTTGAATGGATGAGTGGATGCGGCATCGAGCGAAGCACGACGAGGAAGAAGAGAAGTGCGCGGTGAGACAAGTGACCAGTGGGAGGAAAATCTGCGACTGCGAGCATCAGAGCAGTGAAGAGTACGACTGCAGGCTGGACTATTGGACTGGGTGCGCGAGTGAAAGACATTACAGATGATGGCAACAGATATACTGAACGTGTATTAATAATAAGTATGAGTTAATTGACAATAACCGAACAGAGACATAAAGAAGGACGTTAAAGTTGAAATATACATTGAATATTGCGCTCAATGTGAAATAAAAAAGTAATAGTAGAGACAGATAATTTAATGCTGTAAATAATACCTTTATGAATAAATTGAAAATCAAATTTAGTTACTTTATTTTTATTAAGACCTGAGTCCCCCACGAACTCAAGATACGGCCATCAGGCGTCCATGTAACAATAATATTATATATCTAATTTGCGAGGAATTCAGCTTCTCGGGAACACATATCGCAGTGTCGGGGTGGCCCGTCACAATGGTTACATACCCATATTTGACCTTGAAAGGTTTAAATTTCTTACAATGGAGGCCACTTAAGAGTAAATACCCCCAAGATTTTTTTCCTCCGTCTTCGAAGCACAGCGATAAGGGCGACAATAACACGCAGGACCAGTGCTCCGTCACCCCTACACGCAAGGCATTGAACCTGCGTGCAGTGCTTCCGCTGTTTCGCTTCCCTGTGATAAGTATTCAGTGACCTCTACCACTTAAGTGAAGGAAAGAAACGTACGGAAGAAATAATGTTTACCCCTGCCAAGCTAGTCGAAAGCTATGCCCCTGACAATTATATCTTGCGAGGTGGGTTGCAGATAAGCTAAAGATTAGGGGGAAGCAGCCCACATTCGTGATAATATTATAAAAACAAAACTCTACGGACTTGAATAATTGTTTTTTTTTTATCTTTTCTGGCAAAAAGTCGTAGTCTTAGGAAATTTATTTGCCGACATAACGCGCAAACAACGAATGTACACAAAATATGTCTGGATTACCAGGGCGCCGTCTACCTGCAACGTGTTTGAAATCCACTTTTTTTTTCTATGAAACCATTTAACGTGTCCCCATTATACCGGTGAATGAAAAGAAAACATACTTCAGATAAGGCACGACTAATACTCTTAATACATCATGCACTTTAAAATGCTATTTCCGAGTCCTCCAAGATAGCTAAAAAGGGCTTTTTCACACTGCTGTATCTCATGATATACTGGTTGAAAACATGCGAAACTATTATAGGGACCTGCAATGAATTTTGCTTCAGACTTTCCAGCAATACGATGATAGGGTGACTGCTTAAAGTCCCACAGGTACACGCAGCACGACGAGAACACTGCACGCCAGTTCAGCGCCTTGCACGTAGGAGTGACGGGGCACTAGGTACGCGTGTCAGTGTCGCCCTTATCGCTCGCTTACTTCTGAGTCTCAAGAGGCGTTATAAAACTACAGGTAGGCGGAAGCCTTAAGGCTCGGCTTCACCTATTGTGCAGAAATTCTTCCTTTTCGTGTAATAATTTCCGTTTCAGAGGTATTATTGGAAATGTTTGATTATAGAAAATTTACAATGTACTAGTTGTTTAAAACTTTTGCATCTAGTTTCCACTGTGTGTTATTTCGTACCTGCAGAAAGGGAGGAATTTATTAATAACTAGAAGTGATGGAAAATAGCGAAAAAATTTTGAGGCAACATATCTTCTATAACACTCTAACTAGTTTATTATTTCATGATTGAATTAGCAAGTTTTTGACTCGGCTAAATTGATTGCAGACCAATCACGGACGTTCTGCCTTATAGTATCAGAATTCTCATTGGCCCAGTGAAATGGGGTAGTAGCATCACGCATGCATGACAGCCAATAAAGAAAGAAAACTGTCGGACATGTGTACATTTCGCGGAATCCTAGCAAACAGTCAACTTTTCTCGCGATAAACAACCATCTATATTGATAACATATAAATAAGTTCTTGACTTTTTACAACAAGCAGATAACACACAATTAAAATTACGCACAAAAATATTAAACAAATCGTAAAATGTAAATTTCCTATCATCGTACATTGNTGCCCCTGACAATTATATCTTGCGAGGTGGGTTGCAGATAAGCTAAAGATTAGGGGGAAGCAGCCCACATTCGTGATAATATTATAAAAACAAAACTCTACGGACTTAAATAATTGTTTTTTTTTTAATCTTTTCTGGCAAAAAGTCGTAGTCTCAGGAAATTTATTTGCCGACATAACGCGCAAACAACGAATGTACACAAAATATGTCTGGATTACCAGGGCGCCGTCNTATTTGCCGACATAACGCGCAAACAACGAATGTACACAAAATATGTCTGGATTACCAGGGCGCCGTCTACCTGCAAAGTGTTTGAAATCCACTTTTTTTTTTCTATGAAACCACTTAACGTGTCCCCATTATACCGGTGAATGAAAAGAAAACATACTTCAGATAAGGCACGAATAATACTCTTAATACATCATGCACTTTAAAATGCTATTTCCGAGTCCTCCAAGATAGCTAAAAAGGGCTTTTTCACACTGCTGTATCTCATGATATACTTGTTGAAAAGATGCGAAACTATTATAGGGACCTGCAATGAATTTTGCTTCAGACTTTCCAGCAATACGATGATAGGGTGACTGCTTAAAGTCCCACAGGTACACGCAGCACGACGAGAACACTGCACGCCAGTTCAGCGCCTTGCACGTAGGAGTGACGGGGCACTAGGTACGCGTGTCAGTGTCACCCTTATCGCTCGCTTACTTCTGAGTCTCAAGAGGCGTTATAAAACTACAGGTAGGCGGAAGCCTTAAGGCTCGGCTTCACCTATTGTGCAGAAATTCTTCCTTTTCGTGTAATAATTTCCGTTTCAGAGGTATTATTGGAAATGTTTGATTATAGAAAATTTACAATGAACTAGTTGTTTAAAACTTTTGCATCTAATTTCCACTGTGTGTTATTTCGTACCTGCAGAAAGGGAGGAATTTATTAATAACTAGAAGTGATGGAAAATAGCGAAAAAATTTTGAGGCAACATATCTTCTATAACATTCTAACTAGTTTATTATTTCATGATTGAATGAGCAAGTTTTTGACTCGGCTAAATTGATTGCAGACCAATCACGGACGTTCTGCCTTATAGTATCAGAATTCTCATTGGCCCAGTGAAATGGGGTAGTAGCATCATACATGCATGACAGCCAATAAAGAAAGAAAACTGTCGGACATGTGTACATTTCGCGGAATCCTAGCAAACAGTCAACTTTTCTCGCGATAAACAACCATCTATATTGATAACATATAAATAAGTTCTTGACTTTTTACAACAAGCAAATAACACACAATTAAAATTACGCACAAAAATATTAAACAAATCGTAAAATGTAAATTTCCTATCATCGTACATTGTCAGCAATTATTATGAATCGGAAATTATGACGCGAAAACGAAGAATTTCTGCAAAAGAGGTGAAGTGGTGCTGGTATACAAAGTTAGAAAAGAGGAGCGCGAGGAAGTGGGGCTTGTATTCCGCCAGCCAGGAAGTACCCTCGCCCCTCCGACCGAAGTCTTCGTATTCCCTGCCACGACGTGCAGGGCCCGCCGATAAAAAAAACAGGAACACGACCTTCAACTTGACCTCTCACTCCCACGAGGGCAGCAATAAACTTTCCATACACTATGCAACGAACTCTGCTGGGGAAAAGCGGAATGTGAAGAAGCGAAGATATCGGGATCTCGTAGAGCGCAGGGGCCGCGGTGGCTGCCTCCCACCAAGGCGAACCGAGTTCGATCCCCGGCCGGTTCACTCCGGATTTTCGCAAGTGGGAATAGTGCCGANCGCGGTGGCTGCCTCCCACCAAGGCGAACCGAGTTCGATCCCCGGCCGGTTCACTCCGGATTTTCGCAAGTGGGAATCGTGCCGGACGATGCCGCTGGTCGGCGTGTTTTCTCGGGGATCTCCCGTTTCCTCCACCCCTCCATTCCGGCACTGCTCCATACTCACTTCAATCACTCTCATCGACTCTTAAGACTTCGCTGTTAAGAGCACCCCAAATCTCTTCACTCACCCACTCGTAGAGCACACATACTGCACGACCACGTTTTGCTGCAGTGTGTTGCAATTTTTCGGTTAATTTTTAATACTCTTCGCTCTGGTATATTATATTTGATAAACTGATAACGCGGTTAGTAATATGCAGTTATATATTGTTTTTTTATGCTGGGTTTTTTTTGTAATATGTATTGCGATGTTAACGTTAGTTTTCATTTTTGTATAACACTGCATTTTTGCACAATTTTTGGAAAGATTTTTTTTCCAGATTTTGTTGTATTTCATTTATATTTTAAATGTTTTATTTTCTTTTTTGTTACCTTTTCTGATTCAAACTGATAATAATTTGTCTCAAAGCAAGGCTCACAGTAACGAAACATCTCCATCTTAGGAGGGAGCACGCCTTTTTGGCGCTCTCGTAGACCAGGAGGGCGTGTGTGTGTGCGTGTGAGGGGGGGGTGAGGGGGAGGTGCATTTAGTCGTTCCTCATGATATTTTACTTTTACTTAAATTTTATTTTTCTGCGATCAAGATATGAATTACATGCTCCATAAGATATAGAAGAAAATGTAGGCTTTTATGTAAGTATCTCAGAAATGCAATATAGCAATTCATTAGAGATTGTATACAATATATAATCGCTTCTCGAACCAAAAAGATTGGGTGCCCATATTATTCTCATTCTTGCTCCCTATACTGCATTTAGGAAGGGGCAATATATGCATTGCCCTCCTTAAGCATTATGTACAAAACAGCGGCGAGGCGAGGCTGATGACAGCCGACGGGGGTTTAAAACAGCTATTGACAGTTAGGCACGGAATGTCGGCTGCAGTCGCCGTTGCAGACTCTGCACTGGTGTCATTTTGTTCTTTTAGGCTATAAACTTCAAGTTTGTATCTCTTAATTTACCTAGATAATGTTGATTTTCCTTGTAAATATCAAATCAAATGTTAATAGTAAACTTTACAAAAAAAACGGACATTGCTATTTGTTTATTTCATACACAAAACCTATAAAAGTGTTACGAAAGTAAACATCACGATGTAAAATGCATTTTATATAGAAAATAACAGGGCATTGATCTTTAATACTGTTTACCGGTCAGAATGAATTACTAACCTACATACGAAGATGGAAGCTCTAAAGTTTACATAACTTTCCTTCTTCTTCTTCTCTGTCAACGTCCGTCTAACGGCTGCGTTGGCTCCGTCCAACGCTCGTGTCGCTCGTCGCCGGCCACAGAGCTCTGATTGGCATATACTCATGTCATCGCGTCTCTGTATCGTGAATATCGCTGTAGCTGTAGGGCCAGTGGCTATTCAGGCGCCTCAACTGCAGTCAGCGCTGCACCAATGACGGGCGACCTTGGGCGGGAGAGGCTCGCCTTGGCGACGTCAACTCCTGCTCCCGGTGTTGCCATGTTCTTCTCCACGAACACCGCTACACGGCGGCCATCGAGAACTAGCGGGTCTGCGAGCATATTGCGTCGGTACTGTTACAGGCCATTCCGGTAGTGAGCACTTTTGGAAGTCCTCTCATTTGGAAACACAGCCAATAAATATATTTTATTTTACCTTTACACGTTAACTTCCGAGTGCAGTGGAATATACACACTTACTGTGTTTATTACTTAAATGGCAATATTTACTTTTATAAGGTGATTAAAGGATAGAAAATGGCTGAAAGGAATAAGTAACTAGGGCTTCAAAAGTACTCACTTTACCGTGAGCAGCCTATACTTCCGGCTAAGATCCTTACTAACAGCTACAAGACACTCCGTAAAGCATATCCATGAAAAGAAAACTGCAAAGTTAAGCCCCTGTCACACTGTCAATTATTCTCCTTCAAATATATTTGACACTCAAATTTATATAATGAAATACGACAATTAAAATTTGCATTCAACAAGTTTGATCAAATACTCTTGAATGTGTGTGAATATTGCCACACTATCAAATTTTTTTCCTACGAGGATGGAGTAAGAATTTGTATTTATAAATTGTTTATAAAGTGAGATACTGCCATTGTGTGTCCGTGCAGTCCAGTACAGGANGAGTAAGAATTTGTATTTATAAATTGTTTATAAAGTGAGATACTGCCATTGTGTGTCCGTGCAGTCCAGTACAGGATGAAAAGTAACGAATGTTCAGATTTATTTTCACTTCTTTACTAAATTTAGATTGTGTTCATCACGGATATTTCCTGCACAATAATTAAATGCCTCTGAGCTGTTAATATTACTGTGAAATAATCGATTAAAATAGCATTAGTGCTCAGAGAGATGCTACATAAAATGAATTATCTTCATAACCTTATTTCGCTCCCAGAAATTGTTCGCCATTTTAAAGTTTCGTGATGTCGGAAACGGCCACGACTCTTGACTGGCTGAGTCCGTCAAACATCAAAGGAAATTTTAGAACCCGTTCAAGTTACAAATTTATAATTTTATTCTTATCTGAATTTCGTTTTAAAATTTTGGTGTTATTGTTGGTATTTTTATAAGCACTCTGTATAGTTAAGGAAAATGGATATTTAAACACATTCACGGAAAATATGTAACACGTAGCATTTAAAGAACTATATCATCAAGAGTAAGCAGTTCATTAAAATTAAAGTAACAAAAACATATAATCAAATTTTAGGTAAGCCTATTCAGCTATTTTCTAATACAAAATTTCAAGTTTCTAGACAACGTGTATTCCCTTTAGTTAGTATCTTACAAAAATATTAGAAATTAATTTGTTAAAAGAAATAATTACTGTTTTACTGATAAAATAGCGTATTTTCGCTACTTTAGTTTTATTTCGTAACTTAAATTTTGGTGTTATACGGTGTATTACTATGTGTTTCGGTGTTATTTCGGTTTTTATTGCTATTTAGTACAAAATATTGCCTCTAGTGATTTCACACGATATAATAAGCGATCGTTTATCAGTAGAAGGTGTCGACTACTTGCAAAGTCGCATCATTGATGCACGCTCTCAGATCTCAGATCAAACTCTGCACGACGTGCAACCTGAGCGTGTAAAACACATTGACGTGCGAGTGAGTGAGGAGATTTGGGCGGCTCTTAACAACGAGGCCTTGAGAGCCGATGAGGGTAAAGTGAGATGAGTATGGAGCGGCGCCGGATTGGAAGGGCGGGGGGAAACGGGAGATGCCCGAGAAAACCCGTCGACCAGCGGCATCGTCCAGCACGATTAACACATGCGAAAATCCGGGAGCGACCCCACCGGGAATCGAACCCGGTTCGCCTAAGTGGGAAACGAGTAGTCTANTAACACATGCGAAAATCCGGGAGCGACCCCACCGGGAATCGAACCCGGTTCGCCTAAGTGGGAAACGAGTAGTCTACCCACTACACCACCGCGGTTCCTCACATTTGCAATTGCATTTGCAACAATAACGGTCATGTTAAAAATATTTTGTANTAACACATGCGAAAATCCGGGAGCGACCCCACCGGGAATCGAACCCGGTTCGCCTAAGTGGGAAACGAGTAGTCTAACCACTACACCACCGCGGTTCCTCACATTTGCAATTGCATTTGCAACAATAACGGTCGTGTTAAAAATATTTTGTANACCACTACACCACCGCGGTTCCTCACATTTGCAATTGCATTTGCAACAATAACGGTCGTGTTAAAAATATTTTGTAACCCCGTTCTAACAAAACTGCTGCTTATGCTATGTACGGCGACTTTCCAATTACTCCCACGTAGAAATCGAAGTCCGTTGTTAAGAGGAAGTGTGGGGGGAAGAAGGGGTAAGATCACTTGTTTACGGCTGCACTGTGTTGCCCTAGACAAACGTGGGCAAAACGGCGAAGACATAGGATTCGTGATGAACAAGCCGAGCGACCAGCAATCATCTTCGGGCCTGCACACGATAAGAAACCAGCCAATCAGTCATCCATGGCAAAAATGGATACGACGAAAGTTATTTAAATCCCTGTTTAAGTTTAACATTTGCAACAGAACACGATAGTTCTGATTCTCACAACGCAGTTTCTCAAATCTATGACAGCATATGGACGTTCAAAATACAATTATTTCAATTGTTGTAATAAAATATTAATGCATCTATTTAAACATTACGTTTCTAAATTACGTGAAACGGAAACTGGCGTCAAGCGTAATCTCCTGAACTTTCCAGGTCACTACATTCTGTCTTTTCCAGGTTTTCTAAGTCTAGTCACTTTGCAAATTAAACTTCCGCTACTCGAGAAGTTCCCTGGAGCAAGATCGGATGCAGAGATTACAACGAAACTTGTTGCATGTCTTATTCAGAACAAGCAGATGAGAATAACACTTGGGAGGGGAAAAAAACAATTTAGCTTCTCCGATAGCGTGACCAAACTGTTCGCCGAAGTTACCGCACCTCGACTTTCCTGACAAACTTTGTATTCTGCACGACAGCCACCAAACGGTAGTAAAAAAAAGACTGCTCAACACGTCAAAAACACAACAGGCCGAATTTAACCACGGCCAGCAAATAAATACCCACCAAATATAGTTGATAATACTGATTTCGTAACTATAAGATCATTTACTTAAGGGCGTTGGCCACGGAAAAATTGTTATTTTATATTTGAACCATATATTGTTAAACTTTCAACAAACCTTGACCAAAAATAAAAATGTGATAAAATTACGTTTAAGCATAAAACTTTGCATCATAATAGGTTCAACGATATTAGCCTACAAACACGGGATGAAAATTGGCCTTGGTGAGAGACCAGGTTAACACAACGACAAAANAGACTGCTCAACACGTCAAAAACACAACAGGCCGAATTTAACCACGGCCAGCAAATAAATACCCACCAAATATAGTTGATAATACTGATTTCGTAACTATAAGATCATTTACTTAAGGGCGTTGGCCACGGAAAAATGTTATTTTATATTTGAACCATATATTGTTAAACCTTTAACAAACCTTGACCAAAAATAAAAATGTGATAAAATTACGTTTAAGCATAAAACTTCGCATCATAATCGGTTCAACGATATTAGCCTACAAACACGGGATGAAAATTGGCCTTGGTGAGAGACCAGGTTAACACAACGACAAAACAAATGCAAGTACCAATATCAGTTTCATCGTGAAGGCAAATGACAGTCTCCGCAATTTCTAGGTAACATCTACATCAATCAGTGTATGGGAGCATATACTACTTTGTAGAACGTGTGTTATTTGAGATCAACCTTGTTCTACGCCTATGGAAACCATTGTGGCACAGTCATGACTCTTTACAGTNTTATACTTTCGTGAACGTGTGTTATTTGAGATCAACCTAATTCTACGCCTATGGAAACCATTGTGGCACAGTCATGACTCTTTACAGTCTCGCGTTCCTACAGCCCAAGCTTTCCTGTTTACACTGTTTATTGTCGATACAACCGCATGACTGTCATTACGTCACCCTGAATAAGGATGACACAGCCGTCAACTAAAAACATGCCATCGAACATCTCAAATAGCCTATCAAACAACGCCTCACTGCCACCCTGTCATTCAATCAAATGCATTTCTAAAGCTGTTAAAAACATTTTTTTTTTGTTTAAGGATATTTTGTGGTTTTGTGAAATTATATCGGCGGTAAATTCATAAAAATACCAAATAATTCCCAAAATAACTTTCATCGTGTTTTTAACGTAAATATGGGAATTTTAGCTTAAAATCTTGATTTGTACATATTTGAAAAAATTATTTTAACACAAAGTTCGGTTTTACCTAAAGAGTTAATATTGAAACCACAGGAGAAGCATGTTGCAATTTGTTTGAAATCCGACGTTTGGTTCGCCTGCACAAGGGTTTAACTTTCAATTATTTTCACTTCATATTTAATCTTGAAAAGTTAACACTGAAATACAGACGAACCTCAGAAACGAATTTCCAAGAAATATTCATCATGACGTTCTAATAACATTAGCAATTACTTTTAGCTGTAGTCTAACATATTAGTTTTGTTTAATTTTGAGATATGTACGGAAAAATATAAATATAAAATTCCTGTAACTCTTTTTATTCTTTATCTTTAAAATAATTTTCCTCAATTGGCATACTTGTTTTAAGCATTATTTCATACCACTAAAAAGTATGTAATAAACCAAGAAAGAATATAATAATTAACAAGCGGAGATATCTCACAAATACCATCACTCCCTGCTGTTTACTGTCCATTGTGCAGTGTTTGAAGGACATCGAAAAAATGATCGGCAAAATTCAGATAAGCAATGAAACCAACTCCCGTATCTTCAAAAGACGTGCCCGTCAAAAAAGATTCTACATACAGTGTTTAAAAGAATTTTCCTTGTGTGTTTTCTATTCACAGAGTAAATAACTTGCGCAGTTTATTTAGCACAAGAAGTTCGATGACAATGCGCTGTATATTAATGGCTGTTTTGATTCACAACCCCCTTCCCATTTTTGTATAACAGTAACTTAAACGAGAAGAACATTCGACGGGTCAAACAACTGATAAAATAATACAGCATGCACAACATATGCGTTTAATTGAGCACAATAGAAAGTACTCCTTAAGATACACTTTTCTCGTTTTGTATCCTTCCGTCACATGTAAAATTAACATAGCCATGTGCCTAATAACTTTATTCATGCGCCTGTCAGGTACACACGTGAAAATGTTGAGAACCTAAATGTGTTAGTAATATGTAATTTCACGCTCTAAGGCGTATAAAGAATAATAAACACTAACTTTATTTGCCATAAATTTAAACATTACACTCGTAGTACGTCACAACTTGGAACTATTTTTCTTAACTGGCTACCAACTTAACTCGGAGTCTGCATGCCAACGTATACGGAAGATCTGTGCAGTTAACGGTAACGGAATTTTTTTTTTTCAAAGGCTGATTTCTTAAGTGATTACTTTATCGTGAACAGTCTACAAGTTTGGTTATACGACTGTTATTCACGTTTTATGATTCGCATGAATTTTAACGCGTCCATTGTCTTAATGAAACCGAAAACTTGCACTAAAAAATATCTCACGGGGCAAAATTATCTGGATTGCAGAACGGGCAGGCGCTAAAGGAGAGGGAGGTTTGCAGAAGCGGTGTAAGAGAACACGCCAAGCTGCTGTGGCGTAGGCAACCCTCCTGCAATCCGCCGTTCCCGCTTGTTCGTGTAACAACGCCAATCCTGCTAACACGTGTGTGCGGAGCCGGAGTTCCATGTTCTTGCATCTCCCCCTTCACCCGCCCCCGGCAACCCATGGGACTCCTGCACCCCTGGGCGGAGTTCCAAAACGTTACTCCGAGAGTAAAGTAACAAGAATTATAGCTGAGGAAAGCAGAAGTAAATGTGGTTTTGGAACGAGCATAACGTAAAAAACATTCTGTGTTTTCAAATATGTACTGATTAAGCAACCAATGTAAATTCCAAAGATATTAGTTATATACATAAACAACTCTGCTTGCAATAAATTAATAATAAACATTACGCCTAAAAATATACCCTTTATAAATGTTAAAAATATACGAATTTTATCACTTGTCATTTGTAATTTTCCCGTGTGCGTCTGTAAACAGAATGTCTACATTTCCTTTCAATTTGTTTAATGCTACTAAACTTTCAGCCATTTTCAGTTAACCATTCGTTAATCGTTGAAATAGTGCGTGTAAAAGTTTTGATCTGGCAAGACGCTCAGAGTAATTACTCAGAAGTTTTGGGACACTGCCGAGAGCGAGTGAAACATTTACTCAAAGCGTATTGGGACAGCCAGAGTGAAGATTTTACTCGTAGAGTGACGTTTTGGAACGTCGCCCTGCAGACAACGCCATCAGCAGGTAGAGAGACCTTTCATGACCCTCCTATCGGTCCCTACTCGCCCGTCTCCAACACTTCTACATTAACAAACGTGTAAGGCCGGTGAAGTGCCCACGACCATTTTCCATCACCTCGACATACTGCACAACTTTCGAATTTAACACCAAATAAAAACCCGATTTAAAAAAAATAGGAAATTAATTTAAACAATTAACGTAGTCATGAGAATTTTAATGTTATACCTTGTATCCAAAAATTTTCAAATACTATCCAAGAATTATGTTTTGCTAAACCTAAACATAAAAAAAAATTGTTGTAGGGTTTTGCGGAAAGATTTTAAGTTAAAACAGTAATAAGTTAAAGAGTAATCGCGGACGAACAAAGTGTCGCAATGTATATGAATTGCTTCGTGACTTCAATACACATTTTACTGAAAATAGATATCTATGTTGAAATAACTTTTCGGAAATTGTCTGACACAAGTTAAAATATTCATGAGAATAACGCAATGAAAAGGATCAACATTTATTTTGCCGATTTCTTCCTTCCCAAAAAATTACTACTGTAATGTTGGGACAAAACAATATTGAAAACAATAAAAATAAATAAATTCCATACGAAAATGCTTTTAAATGTCCAAACTGCCACTATCACAAAAATAACTTCTTCGCGTGCCTTTCCATCTATAATAATTGCTTCATCGTTCAGTAGAAGCACTGTGTTGTTTGCTCTGGTATTCCCTGGCTCCTACTTCTACTAGTGGTTTTGTATTCTAAAGTACGTGGTTTCATTGGGTGCCCGCGCACCCGGAGCTATTTTCTGAGGTTCGAGGCTGAGAAGCGCGGGAGCATTATGGATTACAATGCCACGCGTATCAAGTGCGTCATCGCCACTACGCGCAAGCCTATGAGTGTTCTCGCCGCGTTGCGACTACCTATGGGACTTCAAAGCGGAGAACTCTATAATTTTATTGGTGGTAAGTGTGAACTACATATAAATTAACGCAGATCCCTTGATTATGTAATGTATATGACCAGTATATTTTGAAACACAGCGCATTGAAAAGGCCGTTAATTAACTATGTTCGAGAGCTCCGAAGTAGTGTTTGTAATGTCCGCGATGTCTTAAAAGCACTTTTAAGTGTGTGTTATTTTCATTTATCAGCACACTGAACACAAGTGTATCGTAAAAAAATAGTGTATTTCAAACACTTTGCAACACAGTTTAAGCGCCAGGCAAAGAATATTTCTCCCCGCAATTATACTCAACCGAACTGAAAAATCTACATTGTCTATGCCTTATCTTGGAATGTACCCGGTTGTTAATGTCTTACAACATATACTCGCGGAGTAGTAATTACTGGCGTTGGTTTCATAGAACTGCTGTTCACCCGCGTCTAACACGCGAATTTTTTAAAGAACCAACTAGATTTGTTTGCAACGCAAACATGGACACAGCTTAGTTTCGTCACTCATAGAATTAGGACGAACTGTCTAAAGGGCCTGTTACATGTTCCGTATTGCATACTTATTTTAAATTTACGTTAGCTAACTTAATACAATACTGCTACTGAAAAATAATCATCTCTGTTTCCCGAAAATAAAATCATATGAAAAATAACTTTAAGGATATACATGTACCAGAGCTTTCCCAACCCACCAGGAAACAGTTTGTGCAATCAAAAATGGACTTCAGAAAAATCGGGCTCAATACGAATACAGAAACAGTAACATGGTTGTCAAAACAAAACGCAAGAGGGTAAGCGTGCTTGCTATAAATGGAAAAATGTGGCGCGAGTTTTCTATAACTGTACAAATAATCACAGAGGTCAACGGAAACTACTAGATAACGATGAAGGTCTTGGTGGGTCCTCGTACATGAGCTAGTCGCGCTATTGGGCAACAGTCCGGTACTTCTCACATGAACAGAAGTATACAAGTTATGTGAACGAATCTCTGACGCCTTAGGAAGTCCGCCCCAGCTGAAACTATTACGCGTTTTCTGAGACACGAAGCAAGCGCGTTCAAGGAGATGCCCTTGTAAAGTATAACCTGTAAATTCTGCATATACGCGCATATCAGTAAATAAAAGTTCTAGGAATACCAATTTTTCTCCAGAAAAGGAGCAAATCTACAGCTATCACTTTTTTTTAGTTTTACGCTATTAAATATATTCAAATAGAAGAAATAGTGAAAATGTTTAAATTTCATTTTTATGGCTTTCGTGCGCAGGTACTTTAAGGCACAGGAGATACGTGCACTGTGGCATCTGCAGTTAAATTGATTGACTTACATCGCGTGCGATAATATGCTACTGTCACAGATATAATTTGCGACAAATACAGATTCACTGGGATGCAATTCGCAGTCTTGGGAGGGCAGTTCGCAATTATTGTTTATAACCCCACGTAACCTATAAATGTTAAAAACTAATTTTGCTATGGAGTCCCCTTAATCACATAATCACCTCTACGTTCGGGCACTAACCTAGTGTGCAGCCTTTTGGTCTTTTGGTTGCAAAGTGCAACAGCGTGTCTTTTTTGCGGTCACCCAATAATTTCAATTGTGGAAAGATTGTAGCAAAATTTTGAGTTCTGTATACATTCACAATCAAGTGTTAACTTAAGCAGTTTGAAAATGCTGTTACTGACTACAGCGAAAGGCATCAATAGTGTTCGCAATGTCTGAAAGATTGACGTTTGTAGCAAAATTCAAGTCCTGCACACATTCACAACCAGTATTTTCAGCCAAGCAGTCTGGAAACGCTGCTACAGACTACGTTGAACGGCATCACAACGGATGTTCGCAAATCATAACATATCTTGAAAGATTTATTTGTGAAGACTAAAGTGCGCGTTCTTATCGTAAGGTAACAGAGGGCGAATACGTTCAGTTGTTTATTTTAAATAAATCATGTGATTCTAAAATGTACGTTCCTCGACACAAGCCAGGCAGAGATAATCACAAGTCGACCCGAGCTTATCAAACGGCAAGAGCTACGCAAGCCAAGTTAATACGTAAGGTCACAAGGAGGCATGGCGAAAGCGTACAACGAACTCCGACACGCTATCGCTTTCCACAAATAGCTGCACAACCCGACCATGACATAGCACGCACGCCACAAGGCCATGCTCACACCCTGGTACTGGATCTCTTCGTGCTTGGCGTACAACTTGACCAACTCGACGATTTATACCTATTTGCTTTGCTACGATCATTTGCTACCGCCTGAGCGCATCTATACTGGGCGGCTGCGTCTGTCACGAATTTTAAGAAGCTTTCCTTTGACTTCGTATTTCGCTCCTTCTCAGTTTCTTGATGAATCAGTATTTATAATCATTAAAGGAATTGGCATTTTTACAGTTATATAATTATTCTTCCAGTGTAGTGTCGTAAAAGGGAAGGTATACCAGTATATTTCAAATGAATTAATTACCTATCTGTCTATCTTTCTGTGACCGCAATATTTACTCTTTGTTTGTTAGCCTTTTCAGTGTGTTGTCTCAGTAAAGATGCTATCCGAACTATATAAAATAAGCAAAGACTTATTTTTAAAGTATGCACTATATTAGGAAACAAACTAAAAAAAATGTATCCACCTAATTGATGACAGGTTTATTACTGAAGTCCACTAGGCTGGTGTTGTAAAATTGTCAACTCTTAATAATTTGTTTTTGAAACTTTAGTTGTATAGGCCGACTGCTAACATAAATTTTAACAAATTATTAGACACGAATTTAGCGAAATATGTACCCTACATTATCCATAAAAAGCATTAGCAAAATTAAAATAAAAAAATTCTGATAGTTTAAAAAAGAAAATTAAATAAAACAGTAATTAGCTCCTGAGTGGCCCGCACTTAATTTCCGTTTAAAGTAAAAAATATTTATTTAGCCTACATACATTCTACAATACAACAGGCTCACACAACCCACAATGCGATTTCTTCTATTTACGAAAAACAATAACTCCCTGTAAAGCAGACGCTGATTACGAGTGGCAAATACAAATTATACATCGTTTACACTACAATTTTGCGGTGATGATATGAACACACAGTTACATTAGCAACTTTTCCATAGTTAAAATCCAATAACTTTTAATTACTGAACAAAAATCATATTTATACAATTTTAAGTTTCAACTTTTTAAATAGTTCCCCTTCCCCGGTTTCTTTATTTGTAATACAATGACTACAATGGGTTGATTTGTACAATTTTATTTATATTTCAATATCACGTGATTTAGTAGGCATTTGTCGAAATATGTATACTTTCAATTGTTGCTTTTACTGTAGACTATTACTGTCGTAAATTTAGTCATTTAGGAATACAAAGAGTACTACACCAAACTAACGCAATCGTTTGTAGCCAAACAGCAACCAAATGTCAACAAACATTGCTTAAAAATAAAAAATAAAAAGTTTGATGCGAATGTAATGTTGGAAATCACCGTGGCTTGTTGGATGAATTCGAATAATTTCTGGAGTTAAAATTAATGGCACACTTCAAAAATATATAAATTACATATATCTGAGACCTCGATAAACACAAGGAAAAACATAAAACTGAAGGCATAAGAAAAACATAAATTGAGCTAACACTGGAGTTGCTACGGTTAATACACTACCTACGAAAAAAATGGAAGTTAGGACGCTAACTAAATGCTGCTGAGAGCTGTTTAAATCTAGCAGAATATCTCAATCAATTAAATCAATAAATTTGAAAAAGAAAGTAATATTACAATTTATAGTAGATGACTAGTTTCACTTTGGTGGTAAGTTTTCCTGTTCCTTGCTTATTCGTCACGCCATACGCCGCTTCAGTTTACTCTCTGATTGCCGTTCAAATTCCTGGCAAACTCGTCGGATTTTAAAGCTGGTATGAAAGAGTTTTCGCAGTAGAATAACGTCATCCTATCTCAGATTACCAAAGCTGAGAAGTTTCGTCAGTAGCGAGCGTTTCCCGGGTAAACCAACGTCGGTCCTCACGCCGAATACTGGCGCATATGCCTGGCCTCGCTTGCGGCCCAACAAGTATTTGTCAACTAAGTAATTACTGACGTTCGTAATTAAACAAAGGCCGTTTCACTTTATGACCTACAAGTTGGCTACGTAATTATTTATAGACACAGAATGCCTTGTCTCTCTACATACATGCGTATAGCCAAATCATCAGACTTAAGGTATAAGGAGAGTGGCTGCCAATGGAACACATGTACAGACTATTCACGGTAAAGTGAGCACTTTTGAAAGTCCTCTTATTTGGAATAATAGTCAATAAATATATTTTATTTTACCCTTAAACGTTAACTTCCGATTGCGGTAGAATATACACTTTGTTTTTATTACTTGCATGGCAATATTTATTTAAAAAGATGCTTAACGGATAAAAAAATGCCTGAAAGGAAAAAGTAACTACAGCCTCAAAATAGATCGCTTTACCATGAACAACCTATACCTGACTGTACAACATGCAGATCTCATTAACGAGTAGCACTCACACTATCGAAATTGCCATAAAAGTACGGTTTGTGTTGCAGAAGAGAACATTGTAAAATATGTTGCCAGTATTTAGTTATTTAAATTATAAAAAATGCAATAAATGTATATTTTTAATCGAAATTAAAACGCATTTTAATTATGGATGCTTTAGAAGGTACATTTTGCAAGAAAGCATTTGTCAAGTTGGGCAATCGTAAAAATAATTATGGTTGTGTGTTAAAAAAAATATTTATACTACTATTAAAAATATTTGTAATAATTAACGTTATATACATCAGTTACAATAATTTTAGCTTTCGTGGCTCAACGGATCATTAAAAATATACAATTACAATTTTTTTTACTACACACAACTAGAGTAATAATTATGACGGTCTTGCTTAATGAAATTAAGGGTGTTTTTTTTTTTGAAAAATATACTCTTATTAACTGATGTTTTAAAACATTTCAAAAGTAAAAAATTACCTTTAATCCTTCACTGTGTTAACCACGGCGCTGATCTCGATACTCTAAAATGACTGAAATTAATCAGAAAGGACTTTTCTCAAGCGATACATACAAGTTGCAGTAACATTGAGTGTGCGGGCGCGCCTTAGAAAATGGTCCCTGCAGGGACGCCAAGATGCAAAATAAATGTGTTGCTACAATAATTACAGCCAAGTATTTCGCAGTCTTACGAAGCAAGTATTACCGCAGCTAATTCCGACTGGAGTTAATTACACCCCAGGGCCATGAATCGAGCGCGCGAAGGGGACAAAGGCACAGGCCAGCCCTCGCCTGGTGCCGGCTCACGGGACAAGAGAAAGGGCGGTACGGCTAGAAGAGTCTCAATTTGCATACGTAATGTCCGGGGGCGGGCTTAGCGCAAGGCGCCACTACACAAACGCTCGATTAGCCAATGAATCCAAGACCCGCGAATCGCGGTGCTGCAGCGGCACTTTGTAAAGGCACAGATGCCCTCATGAATAACTGATGATATATTTCTGCACAGCTCCCACTCAAGTGGCATATTAACACCCAAACTGTCGGTCCCTTCCCTTCCTACCACGGACCCGCCATTTTGAAAGTGCGTAGGCCACCAGACGATCCATTATTTTATATCTAACATATATGTTCAACTTTTGGGCATTATTTGCAAGTACTATTTCCTAGCATAAAAATATTTTAGGCTGCACATTTTTTTTGCATAATGGCACGTCAAAATCACAAATAAAGCCTTTTTGAGTTGTAGAAGTAAAAAAAAACACTAACCCACCTACGTGCAGAATACAACATATCTGTGAACGTATAAAAATACCTAACAATTTCCGATGTGGTCCATTCATGGTTACTTCCAACTTTTCTGAAGCCCTACTGAAGTTCTACTTCCAGGATATTCCTCCGCCGCACGCAAACAAAGCTTAACCGATTATTTGAAAACTACACCAAAGTGGACAACGTACCGAATTCGTGCGCACTCAATGTAATCATATTTTTTATGAGAACTATTTATTACTAGGCATTATCAACACACCTATTTTCTCTGTTTGCATTCGTACTAATTATGAATGAAATTTTATAATTTATACATAAAATATAATAATAGTTCAATTCAACTAAAAATGAAGTACATCTATGTTAACACAAGTACAAAACGATTGTGATACACGACTTATTTAGGAAACAATCAAGCACATAACATACCTATGGGGTGCTTTGTCAAAGGTTTAATTCAAAAAGTGCGAAGAAACCACGAACTGACTATAGCTTCTTGTATTATTACCCCGAATCCTATCGTTCTCGAGAAAATAGTGCTTCACTTCAAAATATTTTGAAATACCTGGCAATTGGGCAACACGCACAGCACGCAACGTCGCATGGCTGCAGCTATCAAGGGGAGGTTTTGCTGAAGAATGTTTAAATGTACAGTAACTGCAAAACAACTGCAGAAGGAAACTCATCAGTCTGTATGCTGTTTTCATGCACGAAGAATCACGAGTGTTGAAAAAATTATATATCTTCTTTAATGTTTATATGCAGATTAATAATCCGCCGCCTATTATTCACAAAGAAAATGTGGTTCTGGCACAACATAGAAAGTGTCTAACCCTTAGTAAACACTTTAGAGCATAAGTATTATGTCTTTGGCTATTTTTCTTGTTGAATTTGCAGATTACGTTTTTCTGTCGAATTCATTTTAAGTCCTTGCATTCAGTTATGCCATATACAAATAATTTATGTTTAGCATCGGGAAACATTTCAGTAGTTCAGGCACAACAAACTACAAACTTCTCCCCGTGGAAGATTTTTATAAATCTTACTTAATGCGCTTTACGTGACTCAACTTCGTTAATTATACGTTCTACGTCTATTTCAAAACAGTTACTGTAAATGTTTCCGCCTTCTGCAAATGAGATACTTTACATTTCCCCGACAACGACTGCACGTCCATTATAAAATAATTCCGAAGTCAAACTGATAAGGCAATTAGTCTTGCCCGTCCGTCTTAAAACTTACACGTGACTCGCTGTATCTCGCCGACAGTGAGAGGGTGTTTAACTGCGCAGTTCCTGAAGATGCAGGGCAAGCAGGTATTCTCGAGGGAAGGATCAAGACATTTTTATGTTACGTTCGAATATATGTTTTCGTGTTGTCCCCATACCCAAAATACTACTCATCATAAATAGTCATTTTTCTAACATTATCTGTCACAATGATTTTGTGATAGGAATTTTGAAAACGGATTATGCAATATTTATATAATTTTAAACACTCAGTAGAAATAAAAATTCAGGTAATACACTAATATAAGAATAAGCTGCAATTCACTTTTATTTATTAATTTATTTCAATTTATTAAAAATACGTTGTGTATGTCCATACGCATACGTCAAGTTAAAAATTAAGGTAAAGATATATAAAATATAGGCTAAAGGTCAAGAAACTTTATCTCAACTTCCTCGGAGAGGTATAAATGGGTGGGTTCACAATGGCTGTAATAACTAAGGTATCGCTCACGTAACGAGTTGAAAGAGTTGAGAGGTTTTGGCAGGGGTTTGACATCGAGTGTCTTATCAGAGTCGGTGAGGGCAAAATTTGAAGCTGGAACAGCGGCGGAATGCGAGTTCGTGGGAAACGCGAGTGCCCGAAAAAACATGCCAGTCAAAAGCAACGTCCGCTACGTTTCCCACATGGAACTCACGAAAATGTTTTGGTTAAAGTTCGTTGTAACCATTTCTCTCGCCATGGCGGTTCTGGTATACAACCACCTTGAACTGGCAATCAAACACCTGGCAAACTGAAGTCTACCTCGACGAATAGTAGAGTTATTTGAAATACTACGTAGATCAGCATCCGTGCCATCAAACACTCGTTCCGCGATCACAGAAGGTGACTGAAAATCGGCATGCTAAACTTATTAATGCCTCGCGCAATACTACCAACGTCGAATTAAAAGATGAGTTTTCGATATATTGATTAATATTTTTGTACTTACGATTTTTTTTTTTTTTTTTTTTTTTTTGTAAATCTTTAAAGATTTGAAATATATTTTAATTAAACCTAAATACTGTGGGCATAATTTTCAAAATAGGATGTATAAACACAAACACCCACAGTAAGAACTCTCAAAATATAATAAAATAAATTTAACATTTTAGCTATTTTCAAAACTCACAACAATTCTCAATTTCGACAGTTCAGCTCATCTGACAAATATTTTTTCTGCGTGTTGGCGTTGAAAAGTTTGAATTAACATTTTTTACAAGAAACAATACATAATACGCATATCAAGCCATGAATATGACGGAAGGAATGGAATGCTTGGAGTCTTCATATGGTGTACTGTTTCCTCATGGTGTTCTCTGAGGAGTTTGTTCCACCGCCATGTACAACGGGGCTGTCGTAATGACGATCGGAACACACTACGCCAGGTCTTGTGCGAGCAACAGTTACAATCTTGCAACAGGTGAAAAAAAAGTACACGACATACAAAACTGGACTTACCAAAGTTTCTAGACTTGCGTATTATAGTCTATTCGCGGTTTCTTCACACTTTTTGAATCAAACCTTTGAAAAATCTCCCCATGTATAACGTGTTTAGTTATTTCCTAAATATCCCATGTATCACAAGCATTTTATAAATAAAATTATCTAATTTTTCGTTAAATTGAAGCTTTAGCTATAATTCATTTATACATAATAATATTTCATTTATAATAAATATGAATAAAAACAGTGAGAAAACATGTTTGTTGGTAATGCCTAGTAAGAAATAGTTCTTATGCAAAATATTATTACAACTGAGTGCGCACGAATTCGGTGCGTTGTCCTTTGGTGCAATTTTATAGTCTTACTTAAGCTTTGTGTACATGAGGCGAAAGAATATACTGGAAGTAGAACTTCAGCAGGGTTTCAGAAACGTGCGAAGTAATCGTGAATGGATTATAATTGTCTTTCGATGCACTGAAACATCTAGGCCACAGAGGATGCCGAAGTTTCGTCCGACACAGCAACGATCATCTTCTCAGCCCTGACTAAGGAACTGCAATGTCTACTGGATCACCATCTCGGGCTTCAAGAACCTTCCAACTACACTGGAAGCACGGAACTTTATCAGCGGTTTTCGTACATGAATTCCGAGATGTTCACTTCCCTTTGGTTTGTAATCGCTGTGGCTGCAATCACTCATGAGGCAGGACTTGTGTAAGGCAAAGACCACCCACATTCGAGAAAAAGACAAGTTCACCTGGCGCAACAACTGGAGACCCACATATCGGAGTGTGGGCTGAAGTAGCAAGGTAATGTTACTGGCCCCTAAATTCTTCAAGCAACGATCAGATAAAAAAAAACTATTGTGTACGACGCTCATTCTATGCCAGTGTACGGCGTGTTTGATGGCCGTCAGCTTCAATTGTCCGTGCACGACTACGCCTCAGCATATTCCAACCCTACCACCGCACAGTGTTTCAACGAACATTTTCAGAACAAAGGGATGGATATTGGCGGTCCATTCCCGAGGCCATCTCGCTCGGCAGACCCCATTCCTCTCCATCCATTTCCTCCTCTATTGCCACTTGAACGGCGAGTTCTGGCGACATGTCAGGGCGTCCTCCACACTCCGGTACACGCAGCCTCTTCATTCCGATTCGATGACATGTTACGTGTTCCACTGGTAATGTATTGAGTTTGTATCGATCCTGTTTTAAACGTCATTATTCTCTCGAATTAAAACATGATTAATCTGCCACTTTCACATATTTAGTCAGTCCGAAACGCACTTCAGAAATTCGGCAAGGCACAGCTGAACGTATCGGTGAAAATAATGAAAATAATTTCAAAAAGAGCAAAATTTTTATTTTATATGCTCAAAAAAAATATTTCAAAGCCAGTATGGCCGATGAATGTGTGTTGAAGTGATGCGCCCGATCCCGAGTTTCCCTCGCCCTTTCGCCATAAAAAAATTATTTCTGAAAGGATACCAGTTCCAATTACGTCTGGCACACATCTACAGCCGCCCCCTAGCTGTTTACTAGAAGGCAAGCCTCCTATATTTTCACTAGAATCAGCTTACTACTCCCTCTTCATGACATCGTTATGTCTAAATATGCTTTCAAAAATATCAGTTTGTTCTGAAGTCTGTCTCTTGTTGATTCAACAACTCTCCTCATACGTCTGATATTATTTTCCGTCTTTATTTTTTGTAAATAACTACAATATATCAAAACTTTATAAGGTACCGCAAAAACAAAAACAGAAGTATTAAAAAAAATGTTTTAACAGAAAAGTAGTCAAAATAGAATCATAACATCTCCACATTCTCAAATAACATCTGGATATAATATTTTAAGTCCGTAAAGACAACTACCTAAGCAAAACACTCATAGAAAATACTGACCCGTATGGATTTATAATAAAACGTTGATTCTTGTACGTCTACAAAGCGTTAGCTCAGGTCTTTACAGATACTTCACAACTTTAATAACTTCAGATTTTTACGCAAACTTTCTGTATGTGCGGTATATGCACTTATATATGCATAACCCTAACATTATCTTTGATCAGTACAACAGTAATCTCATTATTTTACGTACCAATATTTTTTTTTAATTTCTTTAAATATTTTTATATTTTCGATTTCTAAGTTTATTTTTATTTGCACATCTCCAGAAATAATAGCGATATAAAAAACTCGGAAAAATACTTAATTACGACCTCAAATTTAAGTTCAGCATGCTATACACCAATTTTTTTTTTTCGCGGAATCAGCTGAGCTATAGCCACCAACATAACATTCCGGTGTAGTAACGTTTACACCACAGTGGTTGTATGAGAAACATACCAGAGCGGGCTCCGAAGTTGATATAAATCTATAATAAGGAACAATCATTCAAAATATTTGAGGAAATATAGTCGGCAACTCATAATTACACAACGTGAAATACATTAATTCCTTACTGCACGATTTTTTTGAGGGTTAGGCCCACTACCATATTATCTACCATCGCTGCCTAAAAGACAAAAAAAAATTATTTATCACTTGAGCAACTTCTGTGTGAAAAATCAAAAATATTAATATGACTGCAATACATAAAGAACATGCCATTTCTATTTTCAACAGGCTCTTAATAATGAAAACATTTCGCACTCGAGTTCAGTAAACACTAACAGATACAAAATATAATTAGCATTATTTTGCAAAAATTCTGATTACAAAATTGAATTACAGTGAAACATGACCTAAATAGTTCCAAGTGGATTTTCACTGACGATTAGGATGACCAGTTCTTCCGTCCACTTATTCCGACAATCCTATTTACAATTTGTTTCGCCATGTTTGTCTCCTACTTCTGGGACGCTATTGCTTTCCGACCGTTTGTGTATCATTTAGTTACATAAAAAGAGGGGTTCTGTTCGTGTCAACCTGCCATGTTAAACAATGTCGTGTATTATGCCCAATTAAATTACAAGTATTGTACCAAAAATGTATTACATTATCAAAATATAAGTAACATAATATTTTTAAAATATTAACCTACCTCACAAGTGAAAGAAAAACTGAAATGAAATCAAGAGCAATGTAATTACTGAATCACAGCCAACCACATACCATAGGTGCGTGACTATATACATTTTCTCAGCCTTTATTGCACTTAAAACGTTCATAGTGAATATCCATGCTCAACGTCGCTAAGGCGTTCAATTTAACAGCCTAAATACGAGTCTGATGCCCAACAACCCACATACACACGGCGCCCCGCCGCCGACCCAATGATTTGGATATGTGTCGGGGTGCATTTGTCTTTACAAACCTAGGCTCCCGGTCTCACGACATACAGGCTATTCGGTGGCATATGAGGGTTCGGCGGCGGCTAAGGCGTTACCTTCAAAACGAGGCTCCGGGTTCAAATCCTTGGTAAGTCATGTGTGTGTGTGTGTGTGTGTGTGTGTGTGCGCGTTTTTAATGCATATTTAGGTTAGTTCAGCATGTTAACCATCCCTCCCCCGGTTAATTTGCATTGCATCAGAAACGTTGAGGAAATCAAATAATGGGGAAAAAAGTGAGTTCTACTATGAGTACTATAATTAATTGCTTACAACTACGTACACGAGCGATATAATGTAAACATGTCGGAAACGTTACTTGGCCCATTTAAAGGGAAAATAACGAACAAACTATATGGTATTTAGAGTACAAAAATCCCAAAAGTATGAATGAACTTATCGTTGATAGTTCATTCCTTCATTTATAATGCCCTTCGAAGTAAAATGAAGATGGTTCTGATACAAAAAGTACGTACCAAAGTCATCTCGCTGGTTGGCGGCCGAAGTCGGCGAGAAGTGACTGAGTTCTAACGTTTAAATCTTGGCACGCTACCCATCACCAATGATTGTAAACAAACTTGTGCAAACGTTCCAAAAGACGGAAATATGTGGTGAATCCCGAAGTAGTTAGCCAAGGACTGTCACTGATGAAGAGACCAGCTCTGCACGTTTAGTATTGTATGTGATAAGCCTAAAGAAATGGAGTGGCCCGAAACTGGCATCCCTTCAAACTGCAACAATGGCAGAGGTTAGGTGGGTACTATCCTGACAGATGTATGGATGGACACTGGGTAAACGTGTAGCAGATAAGACATTCCACCTCAAGTACTGTTTTCTAACAAAGACATTTCTATTTCTAGTCTTCAGAAAATAAACCTAAACCGGCATGAGCCTTGGACCTTGCAGAAAGCAAGGTGTTGACCGGCCAATGGACTGGCATAGAATACGAAGGGACAGAACTGTTGGTGCATTCTTCTTTAGAAATACCCTTACAGATGAGTTATTCAACCATGGTAATTTTTTAAGTACTTCCCAATATTCTAAACTCAGACGCATATTATCCAATTTGGTTCCGAAATGGAAGGCGCGCCGGCTCAGTATGCTGCTACTGTGCACAAATATATTGATCACCAGTTTCCAGGACAACTGACAGGACTCCGTGGAATTGCTGAATGGCCTCCACGAAGCCCAAACCTTTCATCACTTGATTCTGATCTTTGATGATGGATAAAAAGGGGCTGCCTCTACCGAAAGTATTCATGATTCACAGCACCAGGCAGACAGAAATCAGGCAAGTTTCTCGGCAGAATGACCCCGCAATCAACTGATTGTTACTGCAATAACATTATCGAGAGTGGGTACGTGAACACATTTACAATAGCGCAAGGTCGAAGTTACACAGAACTGCATGAACTATCACGTAGTGTGACGTAATTTAATTCTGTAGAGACAAGTGTAAATTATTACTCGGACTATTTATATAGATATACGTCATTGCAACACTTCTGTAGTTGCAGAAAACCTTCAATGTAAAGAAAGAAATTTACACAAAATAATAAAATAGGAATAACAGAACGAGCCAGAGTTAGTTGCTGTAACAAATACGTAACATACATACAATTCCAAGTCATATATCACTAGGAAAACGACACAACATAACAAATTTAAACCATTAATTAAATTCCAAACATGAATCTAATAGTTCTNTTAAACCATTAATTAAATTCCAAACATGAATCTAATAGTTCTGATAATCACGCACGTTGCAAGAGTAATTTAAACACCACAAGTGTAAATTATTTGTGTAAATGTTTCCTACGTGCCAAGCACTTCACAAAACTTTTTTTTCTGAAATAAAAATAAAAACTTTAGCTAAATCTTATCCTTAGNACCTACGTGCCAAGCACTTCACAAAACTTTTTTTTCTGAAATAAAAATAAAAACTTTAGCTAAATCTTATCCTTAGCTGGTTTTGAAACTGGAAAATATTTAGGTCATTAAAATTTTCAAGCTTTCAGTAGAGATCGCTACCAGAATAAGAATTCTTGAGAGTCGTACAGCTGGCGTCGGGTCTCCGTCGGGAGTGAAGGCTTCAGCTGTTATTTCTCACATTACACAGTAGAAGCAAAGGGAGGAGAGAGAAAGAGAGAAGACGGGTGGAGACTCACCATATCGCAGGTCTTTGTCGTGGGGGATATTGCCGTTCGGTTCGAGCCGGTCCAGGAATTCGTCCGAGTAGCCATTGTAGGGCAGCTTGGCGCCCCTGTTCGACACCTCCTCGCCGTCCTCCTTTGATATCGCTGCAAACAAGGACACACCGGTTATGGCGATGCTGTCCACAAACAACTCGGACCATNCCTGTTCGACACCTCCTCGCCGTCCTCCTTTGATATCGCTGCAAACAAGGACACACCGGTTATGGCGATGCTGTCCACAAACAACTCGGACCATCAATCAACTGGCACTCGCATTAAAACAAATTAAGAGGTAGTTTGCTAATACGCGCTTGATGACGGGTAGATCTCACTTCTCACTTCTCTAAACCCGCCGAGTTAACAGCGAGGTCTTGAGAGCCGATAAGGGTGATTGACGTACGAGCAACGCAGGAATGGAAGGGCGGGGGAAACGAAAGATCTCCGAGAAAACCCACCGACCAGCGACATTGTCCGGCAGGATTCTCACGTGAGAAAATCCGGGAGCGACCCGATCGGGGATTGAACCCGGTTCGCCCAGGGTAGAAGGCTAGCAGGCTAACCGCTCAGTCACCGCGGCCCCTGCCCATCTAGAGAAAAATGTATATCCAAACAAAACTCAGAGAAGACTCAAAAACGCTTATTTTTTTTAACACTTTCACTGTAATATTATAATTAAGTCCAATGAACTGGAACTCAGAAATCAACCCCTCCCCCCCTTACCACAAATACAAGAATACGATCAAATTTAAAAGTCTAAAGTAAACAGTAAAATTCAGTCCACTCTGTTAGCCTGAGAATGGTATTCATTGAAATGTGTGATTAACTCTCATTTAGTTTAAAACTGACTTACATGAGTGGGAAAATAAACTTGTATATACAGTCTATCAAATATNTGATTAACTCTCATTTAGTTTAAAACTGACTTACATGAGTGGGAAAATAAACTTGTATATACAGTCTATCAAATATCGCATTTTTAAAGTTATTTGTGGGAAACTTTGTACGATTATGGGCAACAGTGTACTACGTATTTTCGTATAAAATAAAGGCTTTACAGGCCCTCACCATGATGTATGTTTTATGGTTAGCAATTTTATTTATAAAGAACGATGTATTATGAAGGACTATTCCAGCTTTCACTAGAAATTTAATAAGGCAGGTANTGATTAACTCTCATTTAGTTTAAAACTGACTTACATGAGTGGGAAAATAAACTTGTATATACAGTCTATCAAATATGGTATTTTTTAAAGTTATTTGTGGGAAATTTTGTATGATTATGGGCAACAGTGTACTACGTATTTTCGTATAAAATAAAGGCTTTACAGGCCCTCACCATGATGTATGTTTTATGGTTGGCAATTTTATTTATAAAGAACGATGTATTATGAAGGACTCTTCCAGCTTTCACTAGAAATTTAATAAGGCAGGTANGGCAATTTTATTTATAAAGAACGATGTATTATGAAGGACTCTTCCAGCTTTCACTAGAAATTTAATAAGGCAGGTAGTACAAAGTTGTCCTGGCTGGTACAATGATACCTCAATTGACTGTAATACGTTGTTCTAATTACAATTTAAATTTCCAGATTTTTATTAAAAATTGTAGCTACGTACTGGAAGCAAAATCCAGAAATTTTACAATGTGTAAAGAATACAGATGCAATTCCCATTTTTTTGTACATTTAATGTGATGACAATACAGCACGTGTATTCACGGTAAATTGAGCACTTTTGAAACCAACCTTGAAAAATCTCACCGGCCCACACTGACTGACGAGCACCTCCTAAAGTTGTTAACGACGAAGGGGAAGTAGTCTCATGCCTTGACGTTGAATTGAAAGTTTTAGGCAAATATTTGTGAATATATATATATATATATATATATATAAACGCATTAAAGTGTAAGAATCAGCAAATTTGTAAAACATTTAATTTTCTAATAATTTCATAGTTTCGCTTAACCGACGCGTGAATAAAGCAATCAGGCCCAAGGCAATTAAAATTTTACATACAGCGGGAGAATACACAACGTGCATATAAGATGTTAAGTAGGGCTTTCAAAAGTGCTTAGTTTAACGTGAACAGCCTATAAAACAGTTTATGAGTACTATTTACGGTTCTGTTCGATAAGAATGTTCCAAAAACCGGCATAAAGTACTTTAAGGTCCTTGTAATCATATACGCACATAATAAACTATTAATAGGTCAATATTGAAAGTCTCGGAGTCTTGTTTAAGATATTCAGAGATTATCAGGATATAATTAATGAAGAAAATAACTTTTCGCGGACATATGTAACTGTCTGACAGGTTGTAAAGAAGTAAAGCTGTGAGAATTATGACATTGCAATATTTTACACAAACAGAATAAGTAACAAAAAATAAGTGAAACTTACCACCCGCGAGTGATACCTTCTTGGCCAAAGGCAACTACAAATTCTAAGATTTCCGCACAGCTGTATCAAGAAAATTACTTAAGCGATTAAAATTTATTGTTCCTTAATTTGTTCTGTTTACTTATTTTTTAAAGTTTCCCTTAAGATACTGCCAATTGCGTATGATTTGTATAAGGCATACGAAAAAGGTTGGACTGATATGATTTCTTTTCGACGGACTGTATGAATAAATAAGCAAAATAGTTCATCTGATTTAACCAGGTAATTAATTCCGGACTACTTACAAGCTAACATGAATTTTCTCGATGTTTTCCACTGGAGTAATTGTTTTCCTTTGTAAGCTTTATAGTCACTTTATATTACATTTTTGAACTACAAATTTTACATTAGTTAGTCATTCACACTGAAAGAATTAGTAATGAATAATCCTCGCATAACGGTGCGCTACAATAACTTAAACGATGTTTTGAAAGAACTAAATTAAATAGTTCATGCATACCAGAATTATAAACTTCAAGTAAGCTTTTATTCGGTTTGAAACAACGGAAGGATTGTATAAAAACACGCCCCCTAAAGGTTTTTTGTTGCCCTAGTCACCTCCCTCCTTTCTCCGCCTCTAGTTACACATACGATTCTGATCAGTTTTCGTGATACTAAAGAAAACCGGAAATGACGTTATAAACCCCAAGTAGTACGTGCATCAAGTGGAGAAACCAGGAGGCAGGCGTAAGGGCGATGGGGCGGAAGTTCTCAAAGTTAGGTTACGACCTTCGCATCCGCTTAAAAGTTTTTTTTTGGGAGGAGAATGGGGACGCAGAGATAAGAGTCCGAAACAAGTTACAAAGATAAAAGAGAAAAGTTTTTTTTTAGAAAAATGTTTTAGACACAAAAACTGTGTTAGGTCGAGGAAAAAAAGCTCCCCAAACACAAGCAGTTTGCTGGTCGGATTTTCAAGAAATTCTGTAATTTATTTTAGATGTATATCCCAACCCACGCTTACAAAAAAAAACTGCGTTTCAACTCTCTCTAACAACAAAGCCCAATACTTCGTTATTTATAAATAAAATCAGTAGGCCTACTGAAAAAAGAGATCAGCACAACGCCATGTCCTATTGTAAAAGTAACAAAGCCGCACAGACAAACNCGTTATTTATAAATAAAATCAGTAGGCCTACTGAAAAAAGAGATCAGCACAACGCCATGTCCTATTGTAAAAGTAACTAAGCCGCACAGACAAAACTGCACTTATGCTAGACACAGTGCTTCTGGAAGCGGCGGCCACGAAGTGAGGCCATAATCTTCCGACCGATTGAGCGTAATGAAGCAAACTGACGGGGAAGTGGCGACGAAGGGAAAGCGAAAATATATGAAAAAAGTTCGCAGATCTTCAGCAAAGTTTGCACGTGTCACAAGGGGGAAATCTGAACTCTGGTTGAACCGACGTCACCAACCAAGTCTGCATCACAGCCTCAGCAGCCCAACTAAAACTGTTTCTTCGCCCACATAAAGAGTGGGTCGATCATTATACAGAATGTGCACAAAGTTCCTGACACATTTCAATCTCAAATAAACAGGCAACTAATTAAAATGAAAATGAAATTCTGGCACCAATAAATACATAAACTCGAAAAACTTCAATTTTAGTATATTTATATACGTGCCGATATTTCACTTGTGTCTACAACCCGGCTGATTTAATTCACCACTGAAATGTGTCAGGGACTTTGTGTACATCCTGTATAATGGTCGCGAGTATTGGTGCCCGGCTAGATAGTCTGTTTCAGTAATGGTAAATAAACACGTGACGGCTGAACCTTGTCTTCCCAGTGGTGAATGTGTTCGAGGACACGTGGCTAAAGCTAATGCGATAGCCACAAGCAGTACTAGTTACAATTTTCAGTCAGTAACCGGCGGAATTTATTAATGCTGCGTAGCTGTCAAATACACATCAATGCGCAAATTAAGTGCTCATCGACGCCTACGTGTCTTATAACTACCGGATGACGATACGGATTTACCTACCATATCGTTTGGTTTATTGAGAATTGAAGGTCGTCCAATTAAAACAGTGATCTGGAATCAACTATTTATTAATTTTAATTCTTCAGCGTGTGCGTAATATTAACACATTTGTACACATGTCCATGGTTCATGACTTGCACTAACGATGTTTACACTAATCTGGAAGTGTTATTATTACAGAGTGCATTATGTGCTTTTTGAACACTGCACTTGTTTGAGAACAACAGGAATTAATGGGGCATTAAAAAAAGATAGTGGGACATTCTGGGTGCAACAATCGTTTCAGTTCAAGGTCAAGAGAATGTTGAGTTTTTTGTGCAACAACCTTTCACGCGGAGTTGTTTAAATGGCAAAGTAACTGTCTGCAAACCGTAGCGGCCTATTAGTAGAAAGACCCGAATTGCGCGAAAATATTTCCGAGCATGCTACATTTCAATACCCTACGAGCATACCAGCAGTTTTCTTTTGCTTATTGGCCGCGAGTCTCTGTGAGAAGACATATTCTTACTTGACTGGTTAATCGGAATAAGGTTACTCCGCTACTGTACGTCTGTGATTCGCGGGCAGACACCTAAGACGCGGAACATCTACATCATCGAATAAAGAAAGTGGATTTGAGCCAAAATATTATGAGATACAACTGATCGTGAAATTTTTTCGCGAAATTAGGATGCCCCTACCGATTAGTATATGAAAGTACATAATGAAAAGTTGAAACTTGTAAGTTCGGTGATCGACAGGTGTCCAGCACGTTGCGGAACATGCACGACAACTATAATCTTTGAGCATTAGCTCTCCGCGGCAGGCGTGGCCAGAATTTACCAGAGCTCTGGTGGGTGGTTCTAATCCGAGCACCTACCAAGCAAACATCTTAATTCACGAAGCAACACTTTAAGGGTGCTGGTCAGCAAAATGTTCATTTTATATTTCTATGAAATACTATTCAAATTGTAGACATTACTTACAAATATTATTTCCTCGCAAAAAAAAATACCGCATATTTTTTGCATAATTTTACAACAACACAATTTTAGTGTTTTTGGGACGTACAAGTGATAAAAACTAACTCACCGAAATCAGAAAATTCAGATTTAAATAAGATTACAATAAGTTACTTCCAGAAATATTTACAATCGCTCTATGAAGTGTTTTTACTATTTTTAAAAATTACTGAAAATAAGAAGATTTTTGCATATTTTTTATTTGTAGCATGCCATAATTTTTTTTATATAAAACAAACTTTTCTAAGCATATGTTAAAAAAGACTATAAGACATGACATTTCAGTCACTCTTGTCAAATTTTCTGTAAATGTTTATTTTATTTATAAGTCACTACAACACTAAAACTGTGATTCCGACACGATNCTCTTGTCAAATTTTCTGTAAATGTTTATTTTATTTATAAGTCACTACAACACTAAAACTGTGATTCCGACACGATATAATGCAAAAACTGTGTGATTAAAAAAAATTTATGTGAGGGAAGAGTACATACAAGAAATATCTAAGAGATTAATTATATTTCGTACAAATAAAAAATAATAAAATTTTTGGTAACCAGCACACTTAATTTAAAATGTATTGTGACCAGGTCTTGCTAACACAGAAGGATCGAATATGTTTCATTCCAGAAAAATATAGGCTGCTCATGGTAAACTGAGCACTTTTGAATGCCCTGCTCAAGATCTACTTGTATGCACAATGTGTATCCTTCCACTATATGTAGAATTAACATTTCCACGAGTCTGATCACTTTATTATTCATGNGAAATCAGAAAATTCAGATTTAAATAAGATTACAATAAGTTACTTCCAGAAATATTTACAATCGCTCTATGAAGTGCTTTTACTATTTTTAAAAATTACTGAAAATAAGAAGATTTTTGCATATTTTTTATTTGTAGCATGCCATAATTTTTTTTATATAAAACAAACTTTTCTAAGCATATGTTAAAAAAGACTATAAGACATGACATTTCAATCATTCTTGTCAAATTTTCTGTAAATGTTTATTTTATTTATAAGTCACTACAACACTAAAACTGTGATTCCGACACGATATAATGCAAAAACTGTGTGATTAAAAAAAATTTATGTGAGGGAAGAGTACATACAAGAAATATCTAAGAGATTAATTATATTTCGTACAAATAAAAAATAATAAAATTTTTGGTAACCAGCACACTTAATTTAAAATATATTGTGACCAGGTCTTGCTAACACAGAAGGATCGAATATGTTTCATTCCAGAAAAATATAGGCTGCTCATGGTAAACTGAGCACTTTTGAATGCCCTGCTCAAGATCTACTTGTATGCACAATGTGTATCCTTCCACTATATGTAGAATTAACATTTCCACGAGTCTGATCACTTTATTATTCATGAGTCGGTCACGTGAACCTGTAAAAATATCAGAAAAGTAAATATTTTAAATAATTGGCTCATTACTACACTTATATGTATGAAAAAAAAAACAGAAAGCAGAAGAAATAATTTCAAGTATTCACAAATGTTTAACTAACACTTTTGGCAAATGATAANAAAAAAAAAACAGAAAGCAGAAGAAATAATTTCAAGTATTCACAAATGTTTAACTAACACTTTTGGCAAATGATAAAACAAAGGACTCCTTTCCCCTCCGTCGTTACAAACTTTACTGGGCGCATGCCAGTCAGTGTGCACGATAAAATACATACAGCTAGGAGCAGTGAGAGTTTCCAAAGGTTTACTTCGAAAAAACTCACTTTACCGTGAACAGCCTTTAAAGCCCATCGACCTTTAGTGCAATTAAACTAAAAAACTCTTAGCTTTACTCGGTTTGTCCCACGTTTAGGGGTTTAAACAACGGGAGAATTGTAGTAGCTTTAAAATGTTATAATCGGTGGTCTTCTGCATACCCGGACCACCCTGTGGTCTCACGCCTATGGCACAGAGTAGATAAACACACAGAGACGAAATGACGTGGCGGTTCCTCTGATGTGGGAGTGCCCACTCTCCGATTGGCTGCGCGAGACTGTGGGAACGAGCCAATTTGCTACTGCGTGCGGCGAAAGGTTCCCTACAGGCTGGGCTGCCGGCCTGCAAGTTAGCTTACAAGGCGCTGATTGGCGAACGGTCAGTGACGCCATTTTGCTGGTGTGTTTCGCGGTAAGAGCGATTATTTCACCTCCGTATTCTTAGGTACTCTGTGCCTATGCTCTCCCGAAAAGCGGAGCTGGAGGACACGGACGCCTGAGGCCAGCTGCCGTGTCGAGCAGCCTCCGACACCACGCACAGACTACATACACTCGAGGCCTGTGGAGATAGAGCGAGCCGCCTGCGTCCGGTCGATAAAACTTCCCGTTCTGGCCAATGACTCTGACTCGAACTGGTTAAGAAACACGCACTTNCCGCCTGCGTCCGGTCGATAAAACTTCCCGTTCTGGCCAATGACTCTGACTCGAACTGGTTAAGAAACACGCACTTAGGATGCCCACGAGAAACACTGCTAAAGCATCAGTGAGCTCTGGCGGCAAAAACAACAATCACAACATTATTCCGTCCCGAGAATGCCAATACTATTGTAATAGTAATTACATTATACGGCTGTTGATATCAGAAAAAAATATCGATATTATTTATATTTGTTAATTATAAAAGTATTGTTNCCGCCTGCGTCCGGTCGATAAAACTTCCCGTACTGGCCAATGACTCTGACTCGAACTGGTTAAGAAACACGCACTTGGGATGCCCACGAGAAACACTGCTAAAGCATCAGTGAGCTCTGGCGGCAAAAACAACAATCACAACATTATTCCGTCCCGAGAATGCCAATACTATTGTCAATAGTGATTACATTATACGGCTGTTGATATCAGAAAAAAATATCGATATTATTTATATTTGTTAATTATAAAAGTATTGTTNGATTACATTATACGGCTGTTGATATCAGAAAAAAATATCGATATTATTTATATTTGTTAATTATAAAAGTATTGTTTTACGAAACTATATATCGAAAGAAAAATATCGATTATCGGTATATCGGAATTCGACATTTTATGTATTAAAGGTCTTGACAAAAGTAAAATTGCTTGGAATTATACACGCTGAGGACACGAAGCATTGCAGAAAGATGCGGTGCCTGTTTTTAGTTCGTGTTGCCAAAGTAAATTTCGTAATTTTTAAATTCAATTTTTGCCATCAAAACAGAGGTTATTAGAAGAGCATTTTAAAAACATTAATTTCCGATACTTGGAAAAAGATACTGATTTCGATAAAATATGGTTAAAATATATTGACATATCGTTGATATATCGTTATTTCAATATATCGATATTTTCCCAACATCCTTAAATTACAATACTAGCACGTCCCCTTAAATGCTTGAAAAATGATCTGACAGGCACATAAATTGCGCTCTTGGAAACTCACGTGACCAGTCATAATTGAAAAACTGAGAAACAGGAATCTTAGATAATCGTTTCTGTCAACGTTGTGGACACATATTTTACCGTAGTTACGTATTCTTTTGACGTGATATTTTGCGCCGCAAGGGAATGTACATCTGTACAGTGTAAGAAAGGGCTTGACAAGAATGCGTCAGTATGGCAAAATATTTTTTCACCAAGTTTGCTTGTGGGATTGCCCTTTCTTGGATTTACTGTACTGGTTGCCTGAAATATGTAAATTTCAATTATCTTCTTTAACGTTCATTTATTATGCCCCACGCCCGCTAAGAACGGTTCGGCCATATAGTGGTTTTACTGTCCAATTTCATACATCGACTAATACATAATAACATCTCAAATGTTGAAAACGTTTTCAAAAAACTAATTCCGTTCAACGTTTACGGCGCAGCCCTGTCGCCTTGCAGAACTACAGTCCTTACACCAGGCAAAATGCCGCTGATTTGCCGAGATTCATGTAATTTCATTTAAATCGCTCTAGTAAAAAATCTAACCGCAAGCGCAAACCTACCAACACATTTCAATAAAATAAAATAAAAGGGTAACAGACGGCTATGTCAACAAGATAAGATGTTCACAAGAGAAAAAACTTTAGTCGAATGCTATGTCTGGCAGAAAGTTCGCATGAGAAGCCATCCATTGGCACGACATGCCCCCAAGTTCTGTCTTCTATACGTTTATTTTTATTCTGTGAGTAACCACGAGTCTTTCGTGACCGGGATTCTCTGTTTGAATCTTCACCGCAACACGCCAACAAATGTTACTTTAGTTGTAAAACGCGCCTTCAAGCTGACGTGATCCAAGTTTGTCTATTTACTTCAATTTCGATCCCCAATAGAAAATGTTACCCTAGGTGTATATGTTAATCAGGTTTGAAAATGCTTTACAATATTATTTTCCAGGCCTTTTAGCGTGAAAAAACTAGTAATGAGACGAAAGTACACATGCACGGTGACCGCTGTAGGAAGTGTAGAAATATAGCCCATTCACGGTTACTTTCAACTTTTCTGAAGCGCTGCTAAAGTTCTACTTCCGGGATATTCATACTCATGCAAACAAAGGTTAACAAAGTCTAGAAAAAAACACCAAAGACCACGCACCGCATTCATGCGCACTCAGTGTAATAATATTTTGTATAGGAACTATTTATTACTAGGTATTACCAACACACCTGTTTTCTCGCTGTTTTTATTCATATTAACTATAAATTAAATATTAGACGTTATAAATAAATATAAGTAAAAGTATAATTTAACCAAAAATAAGGCACTTTTACGTTAACAGAAGCATAAAAAGATCGTGATATATGGCATATTTAGGAAATAACCAAAGACGCCATTCATGGGGTGATTTTTCAAAGGTTAGATTTAAAAAATGTGAAGAAACAGTGAATAGACTATAGATTGGCTTCCAGTGGAACACTACACCTGACTGTTCGACATGCACAACCCATCAAATAGTAGTACACCAGCTACAGAAATTGTCAGAAAAGTAAGTCTTACGCTGTACATGAAAGAAAAATGCATAAATTTTTGTAACACTGTACAATATTTTGCTAAAATTTACTTACATAAAAGTTAAAAAAAATCAGTTAATTAGTGCCTATTTCCAAACAAAATTTAACCACATTTCAATTTTGGATTCTTCAGGAAGCATCTTCATCAAACACCGCCATCGTAATAATTTCGCTGGTTGTATGTAATAAAAAATGGTAATAATGTTTACAAATATTTTCATAATTGATCTTATGGACATGCATTTCAGCAATTAAAATAGCCACATTTGTAACTAATATAATTGGCATAAAATAATTGATTAAAAATATTTGTAAACATAATTACTAATTTTCCATTGTGTTCAAAAAATAAGGTGACTTGTTATTTTGTGACTTTGTCTCGATAAATATTTATGTATTCATTAATATCTANTCAAAAAATAAGGTGACTTGTTATTTTGTGACTTTGTCTCGATAAATATTTATGTATTCATTAATATCTATTTTGTTCCCTTCAAAGTAATCCCCCTCAGATATAATACACTTGTACCAGCGCTTTTTGCCAAACCTCGAAGCACTTATGTTATGCGCATTTTGATATGGAATTGAAGTCTCCCAGGTCTTTATATCCTCAATCGTGGCAAACCTCCGTCCTTTCATGGGTTTCTTCAGTTTCGGGAACAGGAACAAGTCGCAGGGAGCCATGTCCTGTTAATACGGTGGCTAAGGCATGATTACGGTGTTGTTAATACAGATTCTTTGATCCATTGTTTGCAATAGCAAAAAATCGCCAAGCACACCAAAACACGTCTAACCTTTATATCTGTCACAAACAAACTAACAACGCACAATGGCTCATAATGTCAACATATGTTGGGGACATGTGTACCAACATAACAATAAAAACAATCGATAATCGAATGTACGTAGCCCTCGAAATTCGCAAAGTCACCTTATTTTTTGAACATACCTCGTATATATCAGAAAGATTATTACTACGATCTTGCTCGATGAAGTGGATTTTCGTTTGCGAAATGTCGTTTCTTAAGAATCCAGAACGAAAATACACTTATTTCAGGTTGCAAAGTCGTGTTAAAAACATAAGGCGAAAGTACCCAATTTTACGAGGTAGTAAAGGAACAGCTTTTCGTTTATGTAAGAAGCTGTGCGAGTACTATTATTATTAGCATTATATTCACGTCTATGCCATCAGTTATTAGATACTTTGAAAGCATAGTTGACTTAAGTAGCTGATATTTAAAGGTACTTTACGAGGTGTGGCTACTAAATAACGGCACTGGTGAGAACAATTCAGTATAGCGCCAGAATAATAAAATGTACGTGTAATCTCTTTCGCTATCTTATATATATATTCTACTTCACGTATTCTTTTCTACTGAAATCCTATACGAAATCATGCGACAGAGTGGCGGCTCTTAACATCGAGGTCTTGGGAGCTGATGAGGGTGAAGCGATGTGAGTATGGAGCAGCGCCGGAATGAAAAGGAGGGGGAAACGGGCTATCCCCAAGAAGACCCGCCGACCAGCAGCATCATCCGGCACGATTCCCACATGCTAAAATCCCGGAGCGACCCTACAACGTCCCAGTTTTTTTAAAAATTGGATACACTATTGTAACTTACTATATTAGAATATTTACTAATACCATTCAATATTATTATTCTAAATTACTCTGTTTTTTATATTACCTATCGTCTGTCCACCATCCACTGACTGTATCACATCCAAATTGTACAATGGGAAGATACGAGGTATCAACTTTTAAATATGTTTGTCATTAAGATACGAGTTAGCTATATAGTGGTTTGGAGAAGACAAATTTAATTTCTGTACAATTTTTAAACAGAAAACATAATGTTTTTTCTGTATATTTAATTATAAAAATCAATTTTTTGAGAAAAATGTCAGTTAAGAGGTGTTAATGTAGGACCCTCGTAATGCTGAAAACTGATCACTGCGTGCGAAATAACTGCGTACGGCCAGAGATTAAAATGGAAATTAATATCCTTGACAGTAAATTGTCACAAATAATTTAGTACATAATTGTATTACCAATGAAATTACCTAATTGAATTAAAACTCAGCATTTCACACACACAGGAAAATGCTCATAGGCATAAATTATAGAGATAATAGAAATATCAGTATAGGTGAAAAATACTTGAAAAATGCTGTCACCAGCAGTTACCCGTGTCCAAGTAGCTGTTGATTATAATGATAAGAGAAAAGTGGTCCGCACAGAATGAAGGTGTAGTAGACTGACTTTTACTTGTCTGAGTACGTCCCCAGCATACCACTGCAGTTTGCCAGTAGTACTTTAAAAATTATGTGGTGAAATGGTGACATGGACTGTTTAAATTTAGTTTTACAGTTGTGTAGTGGATAGATCACACACTTTCCACTAAGGCGGGGCCAAAACTGGATCTTATCATGTGGGAAACGTGGCGGACGTTGCCGTTGGCTGGTGTATTCTCAGGGTACTACAGTTTCTCCCACCGTTGTATTCTGACTCTCGTCTGTCTGCATCTCACTTTACCGTCACTAATGCTGAAGACAGTAGTTATGCACCGCTATCTCATCAACAGATCCATGCTTTTATTTATTTTTAATATTTATGTTATTTATATCTACCTTCATCACATCAAAACTCTCAGAGAAAGAAACTTTAAAAGCACATATTCAATGCTGTCAGCACCAAACTGCAGCCAGTAAACATTTAGGCAGGTCGTTATTAACAACAGCTTTCTGTAAGATTTTGTTGGAAATTTAAGAGAAACCGAAATATTTGACTGTCCTTCAGCAGCTTACAATTATACAAATTTGTTGAGGGGAGGGGAAAACAGCGCACTCTTAGGTCTGACGAAACTAAGGACGGAGAACTAATCCTGAAGAGGGGATCAGATCATTACTGTGGAGAGTAGAATGGAGAAATTTGGGCGGCTTTGAACATTTTCTTGAGAACCGATGGGGGTGAAACGAGGTGATTATGGAGCATCGCGAAATGTAAGAGCGGGGGGAATGGGAGACCCTCAAGAAAACCAGCGGCATCGTCCGACACGATTCTTACGTGCAAAAATCCGGGAGCGACCCCGCCGGGAATCAAACCCGGTTCGTCTTTGTGGGAAGCGAGTAGTCGGACCACTACACCGCGACCGTCAGATAATTTTTTGTTGGTATATATAATGAAATTACCGATACGTTTAAAGAAGAGCTGCAAATCCAGTGTGCATATTATAGCTTCTTATTTCAAGAATGTCCTTGAGATATCCATAGTATAGAGATAGAGAGCATCTGAATATGAAGCAAATGGCAACACACCAAGATTATATAAATTTCTATACCAAGAAGGTTTTTTTTAAGTGTATCCAAATGTAATCATACCACTCAGAAAAATACTTAGTGCTTCACTGATAAACTGTTTGGCCGAACGCGCCCATTCTACTATGCGGCATGTGAGAAACTACACTCAATTGTAAAAAAAAATTTCATTGTAAAATAAATTGATCACCATGAACTAATCGTGGGAGTACAAGGGGCGGCTGCCGCACAGTATCGCCATAGTTCGGAATGTGTTCCATTTGTATTGAATACGGTTTTCTTGCGCGGATGTGTCAGTAGAGTCCATACATGTCCCTCCATCATTCATAGCTGAAAAACCAAGAATAACTTCTTAGGCCTTAGTAGCAGTGTGAGCCACAAAACCAAGTTCAGTGAACAACACGCAGCATGCCCCGACGGCGCTTTTGACAAGCCTTTTCCCAGCTGGATGAGTTTAAGAGAGGCCACATCGTCGGTCTCAGAGAGGCAGTTTGGACTTTTCGGCGCATTGCTCGCCACTTGAACAGTTATGCCTACACTGTGAGTCGGTGTTGGACGTAGTGGGAACCCGAAGGTACACACACCCGTCGAGAAGGCTCGGATCGACCCCAGCGGTCCACCAGCAGGGAGGATGGTTTCATAGTGCGACAGGCTGCAAGCACTGCACGGGCGTAACTGCGCACCATCCAGGGACATGCCACGGCAGCTGAGGATACGCCTGTGTCCACCAGTACCATATCCAGGTGGCTAGCAGAGCGGGATCTGTCGTCGCTGCGTCCGTTACGACGTCTACCATTACAACCTGAGCATTGCCGAGCACGTGTGACCTTCTGCCGGGAACGGGCAGCATGGCATCTTGCAGATTGTCGACGAGTGGGGTTCAGCAACGAATCACGGTTCTGTCTGGATACAGAAGACCACCGTATTTGAGTCTGGAGACGACCTGGCCAACGCCGTTAACCACGTTTCATTGTAGAGCGGCACATCACCCTAACGAGAGGTGTCATGGTTTGTGGTGACATTTACTACCATTCCTGCTCCACTGGTGGTGATTGAAGGAACACGGACGGCGCGGCGATAAGTCTGGGAAATTCTGCGACCATGTGCATTCCCCTTCCTGGTGCAACTTGACATGCCCATTTTCCAGCAGGATAATGCCCAGTTTCATACAAAACGGTTATATCTAGCTTGCCATCATGATGTCAACATGCTTATTTGGCCAGCAAGATCCCCAGACTTCTTGCCCATAGAGAACTTTGGGACCAAATAGGATGGCAACTTCGGCCAGCGGCAACTACGGCGGATTTGGAGGGTCAGTTGCGCCAGCTGTGGCATGATATTGCTCAAGAGAACATTCGACTTCTGTATGCCCTAATGCCTGACCTTATCGCCACCTCTCTCCATGCTACGAGTGATCCAACAACATACTAAGTGCATCCTGCAAGTGTTGGTGCCCTGCAATACATGCTTGGTGTAGTACAATATTTTTATGGTTCCTGTATATATGCTACCGTGTCCTGTACAGCTTATGTGCCCTTGCAATGGCACCGTCCGGGTAATCAATTACATTGCAAATGAGTGTACTTGCGGTCAACCACGGTAAACTACAGTTTATCGGCATAGTATAACTACTGAACATCGACGAGAGGTTGCTGTGGGATGTGGACTTCGAGGACATAATCTCTTCCTTTACCCAAAGGAAGGATAGAAACAATTTTTTTCTCCCAACAAGAAGTTAATTATTAATATATTTTGCTGCTCTTAAAGGCCGTACTTTTATAAATAGTAAACTAAATATAAAAAATTTTCCTTGCTTTTAAATAATACTGACTACGAATTTTCATTGCAGTAATATTTTATATGGTAATTAAAAATATTATTAAGTGATTTTTCTTGTGTACATAGATATTTCTTATTGTCGAAACACAATGAAAATTAGTGGAGCGATGACGAAAAATATTATTGTTTAGCTGTTTTGATTGTACTCATTTTTACATTTTTGTGACAGTCTTAATCTATCTCAGGAGCAGATTTAAACTGTTTTTGGATAAGCTTTGTACAAGAATGCAAACCAAATGTATGTAAATGGTTCGAAATCAATCATGTGTTTTTATTTCTTGAGGACGCATAGAAAAAATCGCATGCCAGGAAAGAATAGGAAGTCTGGACATTAAAAACATTGATATAGATGGAAAATGGTACTGACAATTATATATATAATAAACAGAGTGAGGGAAAGAGAGAGAGAGAGAGAGAGAGAGAGAGAGAGAGAGAGAGATACTGCATGCGACATCAATGACTTTGCCAAAAGGAATACTAGAATACACATAAAAAGTTAAGCTTACCATCGCAAATTATAAAGTTTTGTAACAAGTTAATTCAATATCTTAAATTTTACATTGTTTTTAACTAAAAATCTTTTATATTTTTAATTCAATAGTTTATTTAAAACATAGTAATGTGGTAATTTAAGTCTTGATGACGAACCCAGTTTCGATGCTGTGGGTTGTAAAATAATAAATGAAGAAAACATTTAAAAAAAGAACATAAATTGGGAAGGGGGCAGCACTTTTTCATGGGCCTACAGGCGGCAACGTGAGAAATTCGGCCCTGGTACCGGCCCGAGGGTTCACAGTCTTTTGCGCAAGCTATCTGGCTGAGTTAGGTAATCGAGCTGAGTCGAGTGTGGAGCGGGACATCGGTGAAGAGGGCGGACGACGACAGCAGATTGCGAGACGGCAGCGGACGAGGTGTTTGTGGTGTGAACGGACGAGAGGGCGTGAAACCCAACGAGTGAAGGCTACTGTGCATGAGGACGCTCGGTGAACTCTGGAACATTGTGAACTGATGGGGCCTGAACTGAACTGAGGTGGGAGTGTATGAACATGTGATATGGACTTTCTTTAATTGTCGAAACTGTCAGATATGGACATATAATTTATAAAGTAATTCAATAGGTTTTCAACACTGTTTATTGGGGGGGGGGTTAGTTATATTAATTCATTAACATATTTGAGGTAACTGTAAATTGTACTGATTGAATTTATTAATTGTAAATAGCAAGAGAGATAAATTTATTGTGAGATATTGAGACTAGAGTATTTTCTTTGTAATTATTGTAAATAAATAAGGAAATTATAATTACCTCCTTATTTAATTAAGAACTCCAACCCTTAACGAACCGGGCTTAGCCCACTGACTTTTCAGAAATTTGTAACATTATTAAATGCAAATTTGCCAAATCCTAAATCGCCACCATTATTCTTTTGAACCTGTCCAGGCAAAGAAAACAGGTGAGTTGGCTTCATACTCCCTACATATGTCTATATATTTTTATCAATTCACTTAGCGAAATATCGGCTCTCGAGACCTCGCTGTTAAGAGCCGCCAAATCTCTTCACTCACTCGCCCACTCACTTAGCGAAATTAATATATAATAGTCCACGTAAGTATAGTCTGTTCAGCGTTTATTTGGCACTTCTGAAAGCCATCCTCGTGATATACTTTCCGTTAATTTTTTTATCAACTCACTATACAGGATGATTCTAAAATCATGGGACAATCATTGAGGGGTGGTAGAGCTCACTAAAACAGACCATTATTGTATAGGAATATATGGGCGGAAGTGACGCGTTGAGGCACAAACACAAAAATAACACATGAAATGCAACACATTGTTTATTTACAACGTCGCCGCTAAATGCCTTTTTACAGCAATGTTTATAATAATTGCTCAAAATTGCTACAACCGACAGTAATGCAAGCTTGGTAGCGTTGGTGGAGTGATTGGCGAACAGATTCAAATACGCCGGGTATTTCACGCACGCGTGCAGCCGCACAGGATAGTCGAGCGACGAGGTATTCAATGGAATCAACTGTAGTCTCGTAAATGAGGACTTTCAAATGCCCCCATAGGAAAAAATTGAGACTCGATAAATCTAGCGATCGTGGTGGCCATCGGACTGGCACACCACGCCCTCAACGCGTCACTCCCGTCCATATATTCCTATACAATAATTGTTTGTTTTAGTGAGCTCTACCACCCCTCAATGTTTGTCCCATGATTTTAGAATCAGCCTGTATATAATATTAACGTTGTCGTGACCTCATTTTATTCATGCATCATTCAGAGGTGGAAACCATGACATTTTTAGCCTACATTCCGAAGGAGATAATGGCTTATGAGATGACTTTCCTTCCTGTGTGTATGTGTCTGTCTGATAACTATGTTTTAAGCACGCCAGACACTTAATGGCGGCTATATAACTATTTTAGCTTAGAATGATATATCGTCAAAACTAAGTAATAAATTCCAACATAACTTTGTATGCTGGCAGCATATATTACAACTATCAACAGTATCTACACGGAGCATCTTTTGTCAGCCATTTTGTAAGACAGCACCATGTGAATAAATAATTTTTAATGTCATATCTCCGAAAATAATTTATCAATTTCTATCAATTTTCGCTAACAAGTAGTACTGCGGCAGATGATGTAAATTTGCATGTTTTAAGTACGCCAGGCACTTATTTTCTAAATTGCAATAATTTAGCTATTTTAGCTTTAAATGCTACATCGTCGAAACCATGTAATTATTTCCAACTTACCTTTATATGCTGGCAGTAGATATTACAACTATCAACTGTATCTACACGGAGCATCTTTTGTCTGACATTTTGTAAGATAGCCTCATGCGAATAAATAAAGTTTTTATGTTATATCTCAAGTAACAATTGCCCGATTCATATTAAATTTGGCAAACAAGTAGTACTCATGCAGATGATGTTAAGTGGTATGTTTTAAGCATGCCGGACACTTATTTTCGAAATGGCGGCCATATAACAATTTTTAGTTTAGAATGCTATATCGTCGAAAGCATGTAATCAATTCCAACTTAACTTTGTATGATGGCAGTAGATATTATAACTATCAGCTGTATCTACACGGATAATCGTTTGTTCTCCATTTTGTAAGAAAGAGCTATGCGAATAAATAAAGTTTTTTGTCATATCTCGGGAAACAATTGACAAATACGTACCAAATTTGGCAAACAAATAGCGCTGCGGCCGGTGGTGTAAACTAGTAAATTCTAAGTACGTCAAGCACTTATTTTCAAAATGGTGGCTATATAAATATTTTAACTCAGCATATTTTATAAACGAAACAAATTCCAACTTAACTTTGTATGCTGGCAGTACCTATTACAACAATCAAATTTGTCTATGCAGAACCTCATTTCTCTGACATTTTGTAAGATAGCCTCATCAATAAAAAATTAAGTTTCTATCTCATATCATGGAAAACAATCAACACATCCTTACAAAATTTGGCGAAGATGTACTGTGGTAGGCCATATTAATATATGTATTTCTAAAGTACGACACACTTATTTCCAGAATGGCAATAAGTTATATTAGTTTTGTGTGCTATATATACGAAACTATAGAATCTATTTTAACTTAACTTTGTATGTTGGCTATATAGAATAATCGAATGTGCTACTACATTACTCTTTTGTACTCCGTTTATGTAGATCGCTGCATTGAAATTATTAAGATTCTATGCCATATCTCAAGGACCAAAAAACTTATTTCCACCTAATTCTTCACACAACTAGCGATATGGTAGACTACATAAACTTACATGTTTTAAGTGGCTCAGTAACTTATTTTCAAAATGACGGTCCTGTAAATATATTAGGTTAGTAAACTCTATCATTATAAACAATAGACTGATTAAATCCGAAGCTGATGCTCCGAATCCGACCTCCGCAATGCAGTGGGTTGCACGCTAGCTTATTGCAGAAGTTTTCTGGGTTCGAGTGCTGAGTAAGGCACGTGTGTATTTGTAATTGTGTCATTACTGTTGAATAAGTTTATGGTTTCATTTCTAATGTTATTGCTTTCAAAGAGAAGTCAAGTTCTACCTACAAGCTCACGTTTTAAGAACTTATTTAAAAATTAATTGCATCCATGCAGAGGAAAGTAGGTTCATTAGTTATATCAGTAACTTCTTGTTCGTTTTATTAAATGTGGTAATAATATGCAAATTCTTTCTCCTATTGTATAAAACATTGAATTCAGTAGTCATATCTTGACATAATACACTTCCAATACATCAAGTCTTAGAACTACCTTTATGAATTCACTGCCAAACAAACTGGACTGGAAGCCTGCAGCCAGTAAATACAGGATGGGTATGAAAAACACCGACAAACTCCGTCTGCATACTCCTTATGAAAAATTACGTCAAAAACATATATGCGACACATGATTATCTAAACGGAACCTCGGCGTTAGTTACAATCCGCCATATTTTCACATGGTGTGTGTATATGTGTATACACAAACATACACACAGTTTCAGGCAGGGGCTTTTATCAAAGGACGCGAACAGTCTGATGTATAATCATGAGTATTTTGGCAAGGGGCACATAAATGTGGGGTGAGGTGGAGTAGAGAGGTTTGGGCAGCTTTCACATCGGGGTCTTGAGAACTGATGAGGGTGAAGCGAGGTGAGAACCAAATGCTAGGTCGGGGGGAGGGGGGGATCCCCGAGAAAAACCGCCGACCAGCGGCACTACCCGGCACGATTCCCAAATGTGAAAATACGGGAATCGAACCCGGTTTGCCTAGGTGGGAGGCGAGTAGTCTAACCACTACGCCACCGCTGCCCCATCAATAGTGGTGATGGGGACAGTCAAGGAGGGTTGGGTAGATGCCACTTACAAAGACCGCAGCTAAAACAGGTTGGAAATAGCAAATGGGCGTGTAAAACAGTTCGGAAAGGGCAAAATGTTTCAAGAAGTGTTTGGGGAGGCGAGGGTGTAAAGTCGTCCACAAAAAATAAGTGGTCTAGTATGGCAGAGTACATGCAAAGTATGAAGACTCAACATAAACGGTTTAGGAATGATAAAGGGAGACGGTTTAAGAATGAGAAAGAAACATGTGAAAGTTGGCCAGGGAGGAAAGTGTGTGTAATGGGGAGGAAGCATATCCGGCCTAGAAATTAAAGTAACCAGGAAGGGTAAAACAGAAAGGAAATGTAAAGGATGTAGCTCTACGAATTACAGAGGATTAATTTAAAATAGTAAAGTGTGGTGGCCGCGTAAGAGAAAATTAATTTTGGCGAGAAGGCGCATTGAAAAAAATGCATACAAAAGCTACATTTTAAGAACAGTAGGCATTTTTGTAGCAGTGATTAAGGAGGGGTAGATGGGTACAGAAATTCCGACTATAAATTAAAAATTTAGCCCTAAAAAGCATATATTATAAAAGAAACGATAAAAGTGTACCGAAAGGAAGTGATGAACCTGAGGAAGGTGTATATCAGATAAGGAACCCGTAAGCTTCAACGGATAAGGAACGACAGGCATAATGCTTCTTTTGGGGAGAGGGAAAAGATAGCCGAATATCAACAATGAGCGTGTTAGTATGTCCACATGTGATGCAAATTTCGTAACATGTCGTAACCGATGTAACTTATTAGCCTACTTTCATTTACACATAATGTATTCAAGTAATTTTGATGAGGTACTCATAAGCTTTGTAGGCTCATGTGTTTAAAAAATGTCTAACTAGAGCAAATTTTTCAGAGGATTCGACAGTATATTAGGTAGAGGTCAGTAATTTCTGAGACCTAATGACACATTATAACAATTTTTTTTTTGCGGCACTGCCTTTTTAAATACCAGATTATTGCAGCTATTAGTATATTTCGAATGCACAGTATATACTTCAGCACAGCAAATGTAAGATAAATATTTTCTGTGGTACAGATATTCGGCATACTATGGATTTTATAAATACTCAGACGAGATTACAATACTGAGTATTTATAAATTACATAGTATTCTTTGAATGCAATATGTGTTGGGATCTGGTTGAAAGTTGCTGAGATATGACGTTTAAGTTTACATTTAACGCGACATCATGGCATAATAATTATATTATCAATTACAGTATTTAGTACAAACAGCAATAACTGCCACAATGTCAAGTTAGGTTCAAATAAGTTTGCTTCACGCATCAAGTACGTAGCACAAATTTTAACGACGTAGCCATTTCTACAAGAAGTAACTTTTTAATTTCAATTACTTTAATCGTGCTGTCAATAATACTACTGTTGGTATGTTCATTTAATGGAATTCGTTTTGGAAATTTCAGAAAAATAACATTAAGATGCTTTATATTTATAATTAACATGGTTTTATCTTACAAATCAGCAGATAAAAAGCTGGGAATAAGTTAATTTTGGCTCGCCTACGTAATATCCGCAGTGATTATGGTAAAATATTTTTAAACATTCATAACGGCACCAATTTGAAAATAAGTGTTCAATATTTTAAAATCATTTGGCCTACCACAGCACTACTTGTGTGTCAAATTTCACAGTAATCTTGAGTAAGATATTTAAGACCTTAATTCTTTAAGTAGTGCTATCTATAAAAATTGCAAACAAAATATATTGCAATCAGTGCATTTAATGCTAGGAATAGGTAGAGCCACTAAACCCAGTTTGGTTAGAATGTATTGATTCAGTACAGCATTCTGAACTAGAATATTTATATGACCGCCGCCTTCTTAACTACCATTACTGTAACTGTACAAAGTTTGGTGAGAACATCGGTGCACGTGCCTTTATTTTTTGGAGACAAGACATACAGGAAGGTGATTTCAAAATGCCATCTTTCTTCCCAAAAGTAGGTTTATCACAACCGGCGACATCGTCACACGTATTTTAAAACTTAGTTTCAGTGTGTACGTGGGGCGGCTACATCAGCGAGAGCACGCCTGGTGTGTGTGTGTGTGTGTGTGTGTGAAGGTCTATAAGCGTGACTCACTCTTAGATTGCAGAAAGAGTGCATGGCGCGCGCTGTTTCCAGATGGCTAGAGTTATCAACAGCCAAAAGCTATGCTGTGTTGGCAGAATAAGTTCATACGTGATTAGCTACCCACTGCAATCTGAGAGTGAGACACACAATAGCACACCACCAGACGAGAAGGGAGAGCTGACGGCAGCGAGGCAGAGGAGCGGAAGTGAGGCGGTCTAGGGCAGGTGGGTGTCGCACCCAGCACGGTCCTTGACCCCTATCGATTCCCGGGAGCCTCGGCCTGCACCACAGCATCCCGCGGGTGGCGCAGCACGGCCCACGTGGCCGCCACGGCCAGCTACACGTGCCAAAACAACACTCGCACCCGGCTCACCCCCATCCTGACGTCGTGCTGGTGTCCTGACCAACACTCTTCACGAACGTCACAACCATACAACAGGATTTTTTTTTACCTCATAACGTGGGTAACCAAAGGCCGGACACACTTTCTTATCAACCCTGAACATGCACCCTTTCTGGGTAACGCGGGGGATATTCCTCAGCTTTTCCTGTTAATTCCCTATTTCTTTCTCTGCATTGCTATCGGGAACACGTAATTTTCCCACCCCTGTTATTTTATTCTAGTGCAACTACATCCCAGTTAGTCTGGAGTAGTGGTGTGGCGCGGTTAACCTGCCATCCACCCAGTTCTCCACACTTCCTGGAATCTATTCTACTTTATATCTATGCCAATATGTAGTGCATTAACTACTTGACTAATTAACTGATGTTCCACTTTCAATTCAATCCCTGTATGTCGACATACAGCGGAAAGGAGGAGGGACCTCCGGACATCTTTTCNTGATGTTCCACTTTCAATTCAATACCTGTATGTCGACATACAGCGGAAAGGAGGAGGGACCTCCGGACATCTTTTCGATCACCCTCTCCCTGTACACAGTCCTTTACTCATGAATCTTTTCTAAATCGGGTTGCACTTCCATTGCTATTGTCNGATCACCCTCTCCCTGTACACAGTCCTTTACTCATGAATCTTTTCTAAATCGGGTTGCACTTCCATTGCTATTGTCTGCACAATGCCTGGTTCGTTTCTCTGTCATCTCACTTTAGTATTTGTTTCCCCATTCCACTAGTTCTTTGTTCACTGCTGGGGGGTCAAATGTGTTATCTTCAGTACATTAGAGTTGGGGGCAAGATTCCTTCAACTCATCAGTTGCCTATTGATAAATCCTTTTAAGGTTTCCCATGACTTTCTTCGGGGTTATCCCCAGACTGTGTAGTGGGCCCGCCTCCCACCACAATGTTTATATAGCAGTTTTACTCAATGTCAAATCCGAGAAGTTGGTCCACTCTCACTTTTCAGTTTTTATAACTTTTTTAAACTCTCAATTCGAGGGGTAGGAGTACCTTACGGGGAATTCTCCGTTTCCTCTTCTGAAGGATTCATCGATAACCACGTATCAATTTCCACTAATCTATTGACAACTTCCTTTGAACAGGACAGGTGAGCATATTGAAGCGAGACGGGATAGCGGGTTCTATGATGAGGGCGTGCCCATTCGCCTATTGGCCGGGCGAGGCTCTGGTAACAGGGCATGTGTCTGCTTGGCTGCCGCGTGTTGCCAACATTCCGTATTCGCTGGTCTGCCGGCTGGCGAGTAAAGGCCCTTACACAATAGAAAATGTAGCGTTTGACATTACATTTCCTTTACAATACAATTGTAAAGTCAAAGTTCAGACAATTGAAAATCGGTTCTGCAAGATTTGTAAAAATGTGTATCTTGTTATGTAAATTATTATTATTATATTATCCAGGAATGCATTTTACGTATCTGTTTTTAAAATAGGATTAAACATTTATATTAAATGTTCATTTCAGAACAAAAANCCAGGAATGCATTTTACGTATCTGTTTTTAAAATAGGATTAAACATTTATATTAAATGTTCATTTCAGAACAAAAATTAGCTTGTTTACTTTATTCAAAAATATAAATTCACATATTTCCTCTTCACATTATATTCGTTTGCCACTTATTTAATCTAGACGAACTTGGTTTAATATACCGAGATGAAAATCACCCAACAATAAAATAAAACTCATTCCAGATAACCTCTGTTAGATTCTCGGCAAAATGGCTGCTTGATTTTGACTTCAAATTTCAACTTTTCGAAATCGTAAAGTCAAGAGTGCTTGACTTTACCTTTGACAGTTTCATTGTGTCAAGTTCCATAAGAAACAACATGTTGGAAAGCAAACGTAACGTCAAATCGTNCCAGGAATGCATTTTACGTATCTGTTTTTAAAATAGGATTAAACATTTATATTAAATGTTCATTTCAGAACAAAAACTAGCTTGTTTACTTTATTCAAAAATATAAATTCACATATTTCCTCTTCACATTATATTCGTTTGCCACTTATTTAATCTAGACGAACTTGGTTTAATATACCGAGATGAAAATCACCCTACAATAAAATAAAACTCATTCCAGATAACCTCTGTTAGATTCTCGGCAAAATGGCTGCTTGATTTTGACTTCAAATTTCAACTTTTCGAAATCGTAAAGTCAAGAGTGCTTGACCTTACCTTTGACAGTTTCATTGTGTCAAGTTCCATAAGAAACAACATGTTGGAAAGCAAACGTAACGTCAAATCGTNTTTACCTTTGACAGTTTCATTGTGTCAAGTTCCATAAGAAACAACATGTTGGAAAGCAAACGTAACGTCAAATCGTAAAGTCGAATGTTAAAGTTATCAATTAAGTTACCAGGCCCCGATTGGCGACATGCTGTTCGCCATTTTGCTGGCGGGTGTGGCTGGAGTGAGTGAGTGAAGAGATATGGGCGGATCTTAACATCGAGGTCTTGAGAGGCGATGATGGCGAAGCGAGGTGATGGAGCAGAGCCGGAATGCAAGGGCGGGGGAAACGGGAGCTTACCGATCATCATCCGGCACGATTCCCACATGCAAAAATCCGGGAGCGACACCGCCGGGAATAGAACTCGGTGAGAGGCGACTAGTCTAACCACTACACCACCACGGCCTGCACGAAACGCACAGAAGTTAAACAAATTTCTTCGAGATCATTTCATGGCAGTATGAAACCAAGTTTTGTCTTTATTCCATTAAATGAAGCACTTAAGTAAAAGACTAGCCAAATATTTCGCGTGACAACATCCACCGACTGCAGTGAAAGTATTATGACGTAGAATATTTACTTTCACATTTTCCAAATAACACCTACGCTATATGGAATTGAGAGTGGCTGTGCTCTTAATCGGATATTCCTGAATACCTTAACCTTTATCCGCCAACATATCCAGCAGTCTTTTGAAACTGCGGTCTGTAGTCTGACTCGTGCCTCAACCTGTACCCCGCCCCTATCCGCCCATAAAAACTGTCTGTTCCAGCGCCACTGTAGTGTGATGTGACGAAACCATGAAATAACCTCAAAACATATATACAGGTATATGTTCTTGAACGGCTTTAAGGCAAACAAAACTAAAGTGGCTTGAGTTGGCAGTTTGATTTATAAAACAACTGTGGGAATTGGAAGCTAGTGAAAAAACTCTGAATTATAATGGACCGCATAAAAAAATTAAAAATAGAACTAAACAGCTGGTTTCACTGTAAACTTACACAATATTATAGTTGATAAAAATGTGAACCAATTTGTTTTTATTTGCTAAAATGCGTTTTTAACAAGTAAGCTTGCACTGAGAAAATTATGAGAACGGAAAGCTCTACCTACAGGACACGACGAGTCTCAAATGTGGTTTACAGTAAAAAACTCACATTCAGTAGTTAACAAAAAAAACGCTTCAACCTAGGCAGTACCGCGAGAACATTTGTCAACTACAACATACACAGAAAGGAAGTAGTAATAATTCAAACGCAACCGGAGCTTTATTTCTCGGTGCGTCGTTCTTCTTTTCTAACTACCCTTCTCCGGCACAACAATATCTCAACTTGTGCCGGCCCGCGAGTTCTCCCAAGCGCCGTTCTGCTATTGGCGGATGCGAACATATATAACACACTGTGGCTGGTATTCCAGGACGTTTTATAAGGGTTTTGGTACAGCTTAAGCCATTTCCAGGCCTTACTAGTATTCCAGAACGTTATAATGATGGCTAAAGCCTTAGTGAAGCCATGGCCGAAGCATTAATCTTAGGGCTCCGATTTGGGTAATTTATCCTTGGCGCAAACGAAACCTACGCATGCGCAGAACGCATATCATTTTGCCGGAGCCGCTAGTGTGACGAACATCCATAAACAATATGACGCGTCCAGACCGTTATACGTCACGCTGTAATAATTTATCTAAAAATTATGAAACCAGCACAATTCAGTTGTTTTGCTAACAAAAGTTTAAAGACGGTAAGAATAATGTGTAATATGTACGACATGTTGTAGAGGTTTACATCATTACAAACAACGCAAAACACGAAATAACTGAAAGTGTGTGTGTGTGTGTCTATATATTATTCATTCCGCTTCACCCAGCGTGTGTCGTGTTAGCGCAACTGGTAAAGTGTTCGGCTACCACACGCCCGTTTTGCGTTCGAATCCTGGTGACTCTAAATATTTCTAAGGTTTTAAAATTAACTAGAACTTAAATATTTTCACACATATTAAGTCCAATAAAGTCAATTAATTTTAATAACCGCGCTAAGTATTACAATACTAAACAATGGATTGTTAACAATATGATATAATGTAAATTATTTGAAAATAGGACCCTTTTATATTGGTAATAATTACATCTGTCAGAATTTATTCGACAAAACCCAATGTTCACGTTTGAAAGACTTTTGCGTTTCTCTCTTTTTATTTGAAGACCTTACATTGCAAACGAAAATAGTATAACGTGTGTGCAAAGATAATTATATTTGTGAGCCCCCCTGCTACATCCACAGTGGCGGGACGAGTTAAAACTTGGACGCTACGTTGGCACGACTGACGACATGGCTTGTTTGTTGACGCTGGCTGTTAGGAGTACCTTTGTCTTTCTCCTCCGTGTAAAACTTATACATATTATATATGTTGTGTTTTAAACTATTTGTATGAGTTACAAAGTTGTGCTTCTAATGTTTCGACGTTGTAGTGGAGGCTTTCAATGAATGTCGTGTCGATTGCAAAAGTGTTGTGCGCGCGTACGAAATGGCGTTGACCCATGGAGTTACCTTAGTTTCATACGTGACAGCGCAAACTGCAATAACAACGTTTACTTCTTTAAACCGTGAACGGCTGTTTCGACTATAGTAATGTTCTAAAGGTCACGTATGTATATATGTGTATATCCCAACTTTGTAACGTTCCCTGCAGGTTTGAAACAAAATTAATTAATTTTCCTTGGCGTATCTGTGATTTGAACACTTGCCACGGCTAGAAAAGTTGCAAAAAATGCTAAATTCTAGCCAGTACAACTCATAAAATAATACTAGAAGTAAACTGACGTATGCAGTACAAATTGGTTCAAATGTGTATTTCTGGGAACATTTAATACTGCTCATACAGTATATCGGTACAGAAAGGTCATTGAAACACAGGGGCGGGTAAAAAATTGTTATTACTGGGACCTAAAGTAAGGTTATATAATTAGTTCCCATGCTACATACAGCACAAATGAAAGACTGCATTCTTGATCGGTGTTTTCGCATTGGGGTTATGAACTTGATCGACGTGTCATTTTATCCCGTTAAGTTGTTTGACTCCTGCTTCAACAATATAATAAACCCAGCTGAGATTTGCAGGACCGCTAAATATCGTAATTTATTTATTAGCATGAACATATAAAAATAGAAAGTTGCAATTGTACTGTTTAAATAAATGTACACCATTTAAGTCTATAATTTCCTCATTTCAAACACGAAACATATAATAATATAATCCATAAGTTGTCACGAAATAATAACCAACCGCGACACATGCAATGCCATCACAGGACATAGAGAAAACACGTTCAGAAATACGTTTGACAAGTTTATTAGTCATAAATTTTCTATCGCCCGAGATCATAGTACATATGAGTAGTTATAAATGGTATGTATTAGTTTATTGTCTGGAGAGTGCATAGGCCAATGCGGGTATTTACTATATTGCTTATCATAACCATGTAATGGCTCCACATCCAGTAGCCAGGTGCACGCGTGAACCTACATAGTGCGTATGCCTATACGTGTATTACTTTATTGCATCTTCTAATGTTTTCCATGCAATGGTGGTCGTATGGTCTAGACGCCGGACTGGCTACCGAGGGGTGGTCGGATCGAAACCGCATGCCTCTTGCATTTTTTTGTGTTCACAAACAACTAAAAAAATTCTCGACTCTCCTGGCGGTCACTGTTTGAACTTACCTCTCCGATGCTAACGTGCTCCTGCAGGCAACGCGTGAACCAACACACATGCACAAAATGGCCACGCCGATACCAGTGCTCCTAGCTGCGAACTGTAGAACTTCAAACACTCTGGTGGTGGGCACGGGAATAAAAGATGGCCGCCTACAGCAGCCTACTAGCGGCAGGCGCGCTAATTAAAGATGGCTTATCACACTCTGGTGGCGGACGCGGGAATCAAATATGGCCGCCTACAGCAGACGACGGTTATGAGGGAACATCCAAGATGGAGGACGCGAAAAGCATGAGAGAGGAAAGGACGACACGAGAGACGGGAAGGAATGCCAGAGAGTGAGAACAAATAACATCGGGATGCTAGAGCATGAAAATCTAATCCGAATGAAAGAGCATGAAGAATCTAGGTGGAATGATAGAGTGGGAGGGAAAAAAGGTACATTCCAAAAGGGAAAAGAAAAAAGGGAAATCCAAGATGGCCGCCATTGGCGAGGAATGACACAGCAGTAAGTTTCGTCGTGACGCCATCCAAAATGGCCACCGTGGCACCCCGGCACCCTGCAAGGACGCCTGGTGCAGATGAACATACAATTTATAACTATTCATATGTAATGCCAAACTGAACGATCTTGAATACCGGTTCTGTGACCCTCAGTGCTCGGCCTCTACTACTCAAATCTGTTAAATACACAATAAACATACTGATACATATTTAATTAATATGCCCGTGATAGGAAACAAGTTAAACAAACCACGCATGACCTTGGTGGAGTGACTACCGCACCGGCCTCTCGCCATGACTACAGTTCGCTTCGACGAGTATCAAAGACAGTAATTTTTTTGGATCATTCGAAATTAGCAGATATTACGGGTGGTCGGTGTATTTATTCGGGGCATTCATATATCCACCACCGTGTTGTTTTCAGTCCTTCCACGAATGCAGCCTGTCATTCCAGATTTTCATTTGTTTTTTTCCTTTATAGGCTGAAAACACACTCCTACACTCATACTATACTGTTTATAATTTTACTTTTCGCCAGGTGACCACTACCTCGCATTCAGCACTTGAGGTGGTTACATATGTATTTCACTTTTAAAATAACTCACAACATCCAATAGTTAGCACGTTCTAACGTCATGGACAAATAAGTAGTGAAAACACATGTCTGATGATATACTACTTGATATTATATTTTTCAATTTTCTTAAAGTTTATTTAAGCATTAAAAGAAACGTAAATTTAACAATATCAGAGATGTGCGGTCTCAGTGACGACATTACCATGGTTGTAATGTACGGGGTGGGTAGGTTACTTTTTAAATACGGTTCCATAGCACTGAATAATGAATGCGATTTATGATTCATGTCCCGGTACTTACAGCCAATTTTTTATTTTGCTAATGTCTGGGAAAACTTAGTTTCCTACAGCGAAATGAAAGAAACCTCCAGACTACCCTAAAGTCAACAAGGAAAATATTATTCTTTTATTGAATACTGGCCCGTATGTCAGGATGCGTAAGGTCTTCCGAAAGGTCGGCCACTGAATTCGGTTCGTGATCGCTTCACTCGACAAAAATGCCAATGAATACAATTTGAAGTATTTACATGGATACATTGAAGCAACAAACTCACAGAAATGCTATATTCACATAGAGGTGTGTGTGTGAGCGTAAAACATGGCGGTAAGTCACCTCGGGACAGCTCAGTGAACCGTATTACGACGACATTCGCAGAAAGAGGGTAGGCGACAGAGCAGTAAGTGTGTCAGTCGCGCGAAAGGTGAACGCTCTGGCAGAAGCACAGAACAGCAATCCTCTGCCTCGTGACACGTATTTCTTCAAAACGTTTCCACCTACGTTCCTAGCCACAGCTCTGCCTGTTATTGAGCTTCTCAATACTAAAGAAGTTCATGACGGGATTGCATATTAGTAACTGGTTAAGCAAGCAGAAGGACAATTGTGCGAGTCACAGCTAAATAGACAGATTGTTTCCATGTTTAAAATATCATAAACGGCTATCTCACCCACAGCTAAATTTTTGCACTTAAAGAAACCTTTTGTATTACCGAAATCTAGGGTTGCTTTGTGCCTGCTGTGCTAACTTTGAACTACTGAAAAGTTTTGTTTTGGCGCCATTCGGCAAAAGGACAGCGAACTGTAGCGAAGTGTTTTAAATTTTGACGATTATCTGCACGGGTAATATTTGCTATTCCTTTACCAAGTGACAACAAAACAAATATTTTGAGTGGTTCAAAGTTGGTACGAAGAAACCCCCGTTTACAGCTCAGTGCTATTCAGTTTCTTCCTGCGGTTTAGTAATCTATCATACACGGTGAATGAAAAAGCCGTCTTGTGTTTTTACGCTAAACACCACTGTTTTGCATAAATTGATGCATTATGATCTAACACTGCAAATGTTGCAATTCAACATGCATAAATTTCTAGAAAACGGTGATTTTTAGCGCAAAAACACATGACGACTCTTTCATTCTCCATGTACAACACAAAATCGGACAGGTAAATTTTCAAATGCACAAATGGGAATCCAACCCATCCGTTTTTATGAAAGGGGGTTAATAACAGCGCCCAATTTGAAATTGTTTATTTACACTTCGTCGTTTAATAATGCATTATACAGAAACTAAGAGATTTGTCTCTCATTCTAGATGTGTTACTAGTAATAAACTTCTGCTTCAGTAACACTTTCAAGGGCGTTTACACCCTTCCAGAACAGACTTACGCTATAGGTCGTATACATATTTTCGGCCTATTTTTGATGAGAAATAACATGCCGAAGTTTGTCGGTAAAGTTCAGTTCCGCCCTGTACATTACACGAAGACTTATTAAGCGAAAATCAACAATTTCACTTTTCAAAAAAATAGGTTCAGCAACAGTGAGGCCCCCTTCAACACAAAAGTAACAAAAATTACCCAAAGGATCAAATGATTTAAGAGGTTAACATACGAACCAATACAGCATACAAATGATATCCATTTCTTCTGCATACAGTCGACACAAAAAGAAACAGGTAACAAGAACTAGTTTTTATACTAGTCATCACAAACTTTAAGGTATGCATTACCTATTATCTAAAGGCTAAACCCAAGGCATTTATTTCTTCAGTTATAAATGAGCTACCATTGTTTTTTATAAGTAGATGCAAACTACTAGTCGAAAACAATAACACAAAGGAAGAAAAGCTCTATAATTATTTATAAATATTTGAGGTAAGAGTTTTATACCGCTGATGAGTAAGCAGTGCCCACGCAGGAAATGCCACGGTAATAGATACAATTTCGTAGAAGTATTCCTGTATCTTCCTTCTATTTCACTCTCACCTCAAACGACGCAGCTCGAGTGAGCAAGGGGCCGCGATGGCTGAGCGGTTAGACCACTCGCCTCCCACCAAGGCGAACCGGCTTCAATCCCCGGCCGGGTCACTCAGGATTTTCGCAAGTGGGAATCTTGCCGGACGATTCCGCTGGTCGGTGAGTTTTCTTGGAGATCTCCCGTTTCCACCACCCTTGCATTCCGGCGCTGCTCCATTCTCACCTCGTTTCACACCCATCGGCTCTCAAGACCTCGTTGTTAAGAGCCGCCCAAATCTTTCAACTCAACTCGAGTGATGAAGAATTTGTAGTTCGCAAGGAAACTGTGTAAAGACACGTGCGAAATGTATGTCTACTACAATATAGTGTGTAAACAAGCGAGCAGGCCACTGGCTGTTTAGGACCATGGCAGGCTGCTAGCGGCTAGGCAGTCGTTGACAAAATACTAGTGATCTGCAACTGTACTGTTAGTTACACCGTACAAACGCTGAACTTTTGGGGAAAGCCCAAGGCAATTAGGTCCTACTGCCAATATATCATTCTAGCAACATTTTCAGAGTACGACCCTTATTAACGCTAACTAACTACAGTTTCTCGAGCTGAAACGTAATCGCGCTTTTTAACAGAACATTCCTTTGACATTGCACTCGACGCGGTGACAACATGTTTGTGAAGTAGAGCGCCAATTGTTGTGGGGTTAACACGCATAACTTGCATTTGGTAAGTTTTGGACTCAGCTACACCGGGCTCGTAGCGTATCGACAAAACCCCTTCACAGCTCGATTGGCTACAGTGCGAAAACAACATATGTCTAGGCGCCTTACGAAGGACCTCATGATAGGACGCGTTGGCTTGGAGGACGTTAATTTTCCCAAGTCTGCTTCATTGCAAGTCATGTCGATGCGGCCCCGCCCACTTCCTGGCGTGTCTCGCCTGGGCAACCAGCATTCCTGAGTGCCAAAGTTCAGGTTTTCATTACCTCGCCGACTTTTGGTAGTCAAGAGTTAACTTGAAGTTCACATAGCTAATATACGCAAAAATTTCTGTAATGCCGGTTCCGAAATTTTATCAACATGCATGATCAGTTCAAAAGCCAAGCCAGCGGATTTTCTTACCTTCAATCGGATTTTTACAAACGGTGCACGGTGAATTCAACAACCATCGCATTACATTACATTTTAATGGCACAGCACAACTATAACAAAATGTACACTTATTAAATAAAATGTTTTACGGCCTTAAAAACTACATAAATACAACAAGAAAAACCACTGTCATAAAAAATAGAGATGACATAACGTTAAAAATATTTAATTAATGCAAAAGGGTGTGTTTTTTCAAAATTGAAATGTAAACAAACAATTTCATCACTGTCGACCGTGTTACTTTCGACAACTCTACTGGTAATTGGTGAAGTAACTTGGTTACATACGCAAAATACAAAAACCGATCTACCTCATCTTTATTCTACGGTCCGAATAGTCTGCACAAGTACACGCCGGGGCTAGCAATCATTGTGTTACATGTTGCCGCTCTACATCGCTCGACTTGGTCTACCCCGCTCGAACGTGCGAAGCAGTGTGTCAAGGTCATTACTGGTGACTTGGAGAGTTGAGCGGAGATTTACAAATGCGTACTGCCGCGATAAGCCCATCGGGGCTCGTGCCGCTTTCTGCCCTTGAGAGGACAGAATGTTTTTTTGGAGTTATCGTTGCAAGAGTGTTCTGGTCACCGCTATCGCCACTCTCGGCGAGACTCGGGGTGCGGAAACCTTCTGGAGGATGAGGTCAACTAGTCTATTTAAGCCGCGGTGGGCCTCCGAGTCGATAGTCTAGAGTTTGAAGCATTATACGGCCTGAAGCGCGAGATGAACGAAGCGACGAGTGAAGACGGTGACCAGCGAGAGTGAAGTCTGCGGACTGCGAGCATCGGTACAGAGGAGAGTGAGACTGACGGGCGTGACTGGATGCGTGAATGACAGACACTTGGAATGATGGCAATATACAATTGGATACCTGTAAATGATGTGAATTGACTATAGAGACGGTGATATGAACTTTGATAAGAATTGAGATTTACATTAAATATTGCGCTCAATGGGAATAATAAGATATAATAGAGGAGATAGATAGTTTAATGTTGTAGCTGTGTGTATATATATTGCATTGTAAGTAATTTTAAAAAAATATATTATTTTATTTTTTAATACGACCGCCATTCCACATGAAATCGGATACGCCCCTGGCATCTTGTAACAATATGTACACATGAACATAATGACAATTCGGACACGGTCTTAGGTCGTATCCGTCACGGACCTAGAGTACAAAAAAAGACTATCAACCCGCATCTAAATGAATATTCGTCTGCAACATCACCCAATTGCCAGCCTTTTGGCCATTATTTATGGTGACGGTCATCCAAAGGGCAAGGTGATCGACATACGGCCGATACCCACGGGTAAATTCTAGCTAACAAGACAGTTGGACACACCCGAACCAAAAAAGTGAGACACTGCCGTGCACCTCCGTTCACCCTGCCAACACTGTGAGACCCTCGCACTCGGAGCATCTTGGTCTATATCCAACCACAAGAGACGTTGTACAGGCAACCACGTGGCTGCAGCAGCCAGGTATGGCCGGGCACGGCTCCCCGGGTGCAGCCATGTTTCACGCCCAGCACCATTGAGAATGATTTCTCCAGGCGGCCGGGCAGTAACTCGCCGTTACAGTGGCGTGCAAACTTTTAATGGACCGCCGGGGCGAAGAACCAACCCCTTAGGTTATTTATACGCACTGCTTTTTATCACGAAGCGCGCTCTCCCACGCCGCACCTCTTCCCGCCGCCACACTCCCCTTTTCTTTCAAAGGTTCCCACCCAGACGCTCTTTCCGCTGCGTCGATCCCGAGATATACTGTCAAAGGCCCTGCACACCCACCACGAGGTTAACTGCGGAGCAACCTGCTTTAACAGTAACATTTACGTTCACGCTGCGTACTTACAGCAGCTTTAAAACACGGAGAGGTTACAACACACTTCCCTACAGATATTTCAGTACTGTTCTAAATGTACGCTATATATACAATCTGGAAAGCAGAAGTGTACCTGAAGTATTTGACACCTGGGGCAGAACCTACAATTGCAAACACCGCTTTCAAATCCACCCTTCATCCTCCCCCCCCCCCTTTTTTCCAACCCTTCCTTTTTACGTACGCATTCCAAGCATTCCGAAGTGTTACAACACAACAGAAGTATAAAATATCATGACAGTCAATTTTTAACACAACAGAATTGTGATATGGGTCTGTTTGTGGAAAAAAACCCAAAATTAATAAAGTATTCACTGATATTAATAGTAAATAATAAGAAAATAGGCACTCCGGTCATAACGAACTCTAAAGATTCAGCAAAATAAAAAAAAAACTTAAAAGAATCTGTATTTGAGACTTAAATTCTGCAAACTTTAAGCTATGAGAGCGGGATCTGTCGTCGCGGCGTCCCTTACAGCGTCTACCATTACGACCTGAGTATTGCTGATCCGGGAATGGGTAGCACGAAAACGTGTGGATTGGCGACGAGTGGTGTTCAGCTCTGTCCGAATACAGACGACCGTCTAATTCGAGTCTGAAGAAGTCCTGGCCAGGGCCATGATCTACGCTACACTTCATTGTAGAGGCGCACACCGTCCCTACGAGAGGCGTCATTGTCTGCGGTGCGATTTCCTACGATTCCAGCACCCCACTGGTGGTGATTGAAGGAACCCTGACGGCGCGGCGATACGTCCAAGAAATTCTGCGACCATGTGCTCTCCCCTTTCTGGTCAAGCTTTACAACCCCATTTCCCATCAGGATAATGCCCAGCCTCACACAGCACGAATATCTCTGGCCTGTCATCATGATGTGGACATGCTTCCTTGGCCAGGAAGGCCCCCAGACCTCTCACCCATCGAGAAAGTTTGGGACCAGATTGGACGCCAACTTCGGCCAGCAACAACTACGGCGGATTTGGAGGGTCAGTTGCTCCACCTGTGGCAGGATCTTCCACAGAAGAACATCTGAAATCTATATGCCTCCAAGCCCGTACGTATCGAAGCCTATCTCCAAGCTATGGATGTTTCAACACCAAACTACGTGCATCCTGCAAGTGTTGGTCCCCTGCAATACATGCTTGGTGTGATACAATAATTTAATGTTTTCTGTAGGTATACATACTACCAAGTCCTGTGCCTGTACACACTTGCGTGCCCCTGCGATGGCACCTTCAGTGTGATCAATTTTCTTTGCAAATGAGTGAGTGAAGGGATTTGAGGGACTTTGGCACATCGGTGCCTGGGACCGGAGCGTCGGAGCTGTTCATGCTCCGTCATTCCGGTCTACAGCAGCCATATTTTCCGCCATCTTGAATCAATGTGAACTTGACATTTGACCCCAAAAAATTCAACAAATCTTTAAAAAAATTTAAAATATTTTAACAAATCTATAAGAACTATATGTTAAAAAACATAAAAATTATTTTTAAAATGTTTTAAAAATTACTTAAAATTTCCGGAGGTTCCACACACCTCCCTCCACCCATACACATACCACAATTTTGGTAAGCGCAGTCCACCATCTTGGTAGGTGTCACAACCACCATCCGCCATTTTGGTCAGTGCAGTCCGCAATCTTCGTAGGAGCAATCAGCTATATTGGTAGGCATCATAGCCACCGCCCACCATTGTAGTAGGTGCAGCCATCCGCCATTTTGATCGGTGCAGTCCACCATATTGGTAGGGGCAGTCATCTGCCATATTGGTCGGTGCAGTCCGCCATATTGGTAGGCGTAACAGCCACCATCCACCATCTCGTTTTTTTCGTTTGTCATTTGTTTATACATTACTGGAGTTTGTCTCTCACCTTCGCTCGACCACCATCTTGGTTTTTCGTTTGCCATTTGTTTTACATTGCTGGTACTGTCCCCAGAACAGCGTTCAGCAGACGACTTACCCTCTCCACTCTTCCCTTCCGATATATTTAATTGACCAATTGCCCCACCCCTGATTCTCATTTGCTAATTTCCCACTCCCTTCCAATATATTTAATGGCTCACCAATGTTTCTGACTAACTAATTACTGGGGTGTTTTCGAAAAACTTCGTTCGACCAATTAGTCGGTTCCCCTCCACCCCCTTCCAATATATTTCATTGCTCCGCCAATGCTTCTCATTAGCTAATTACTCGGGTGTTTTCGGAAACCATCATTCCGTCCAATCGGTGGCCTGCTTTAATCGCGAGGGCGGGCTATTTTTTTCCCTCAAAATTTCTTTAGAAGAAACACCCCAAGCCCCCTCAGGAAAGCAGTCATTTTTCCTCTCGCTGTTGTTCCTTTTTCGTTATTTCAAGAGGAAAGCCCAGTGAACATTTAGAAACTTGCAGGGTTTCAAACCACTGTTAAATTTACGATAGCCATGTTGTCAAGTGAAGAAAAAAATAACAGCAACAGCAACACAGAAGAAAATTGAGATAATATTCTTCAGCTTATCCGCACCATATTGGCATGAGGAACAACTTCGTAAATGACGTCTACCAGCACGAACCCGCAACCATCAGGCAACCTGCACCAGCCCCCATCGGTCAGAACGTCCTACAGCTTATTCTCTCCCAGCTTCGCAGAGAGACCCATCAGCCCAGACTTTGAATACAGTGATAAAGAAAAAGAAATGAAAGTGTCCGTCACCAAATTTTCTTCATTTAAGTCAGAAGACAAGAGCAAGTTCATTGAACGCAATTGTAGGTACTGACGCGTAAGTTTTCGATATGCTCGAGGGGTTCTGCAAACTCAATTTTTTGATAGTATAATTCACTGGCGATGCTGCTATGATGATTTCAATATTGCACTGTTAGTGGTTACATCAAAACCAAACAGGTGACAAATTTGTCCAATTTTATAATGGGAACTTAAATATATTTGTTTTGTGGATATCTCTCGCTCTGACGTAACAATACACAAAGAAACTGATTTCCAAAAAAAAAAAATTAGAGTATAAGTAAGTAAAAATATTTGTCCTTAAGCCCGTCAGATTGTTTTTTATTTAATAATGCAAATAACATTTCTAACATATTTTCGCGTATGACTAGGAATTTTCATTTGCTTATTTGAAATATGTGTATGTATGTTTAACATTTTTAGTTACTAATCCTTGATAGCTTTCCAAATATTCATCGAGAGATGTTACAATAAATAACCTATTATTTATGTCTGAACTCGCTTTCAGAAACAAAAGCGGTAGGTCACCATACTATGATATATATATACCTTTAATTCTGCAGCAAGACTAGCATTCGTAATCCTATCCGAATAACATTTCTAGATTTAAAGTTTTATCCCCAGTCATATAATTTTTTTCCCGTCATATTAAGGAATGACTACACCCATTTCCAAACTGGCGAAACATCTTAAGGCTCCTGCCTACCTAAAGCGTTCTTTCGTGTTTGAAACCGAGAAGCGCGGGAGCAATAAAGGCGACGCTGCCACGCGCATAAAGTGCGCCATCGCCACTAAGCGCAAGGCTCTGAACTGGCTGCAGTGTTATAGTCACACTGCGGATACCTATGAGACTTTCAGCGGCGACCCTATTGTTTTATTGACGGAAAGTCAACAGGCAGATTAGTGCAAGGCCCCTGTGTATGTTTGTATGGATCTGACGCGTACATATAGAGAAACTGAGGTATGAAAAGGCCGCTTTTAACCATTTTAGAGTATTCTGAAGTGGTGTTTCTAATGTACGTGGCGTCTTGAAAACACTCAAAAGCCCTAGTCTGAAATGTGTATTCTTTTCGTAGATCAGCACATTGGACGCACGTTCAGTTTCGTGGAAAAACGCGTATTTCAAACACACTGCAACGCAGTTCAAGCGTCACGTAGGCGGGAGCCTTAAGACAGTGTAGGACCAAGATGGACAACAGACACGATAAAAGAAATCTGCAGCTTTTAGGAAGACAATATAGAAAAACAAAAAAAGGACAAACTTAGATTAAAGCTTTTGCCAAGTTTGCGAGCAAATATTATGCTACAGTGATACATTTCTGATAAGCAATTTCTGACGTCAAAATGTTGTACGCTTAGCTGCGGTGCAGGATATTGGGCTGAAGGAATACGACACTCTAGCAAAACTTTTGCTCAGAAAGATGGTGAAAACCATGGCACAGGCTTGCTCTTTTTTAATTTTCCTAACGTTGGCCTCCGACTATAGTCCACTCGCAGTGNCTCTCTAACAAAACTTTTGCTCAGAAAGATGGTGAAAACCATGGCATAGGCTTGCTCTTTTTTAATTTTCCTAACGTTGGCCTCCGACTATAGTCCACTCGCAGTGTCTTCACACTTTTCGAACCAAACCGTTGAAGAATCGCCCGATCTACGACGTGTCTGGTTGTTTCCTAAATATGTCGCATGTTACAAACGTTTTATACTTCTGTTAACATAAAAGTTTTTNAACCAAACCGTTGAAGAATCACCCGATGTACGACGTGTCTGGTTGTTTCCTAAATATGTCGCATGTTACAAACGTTTTATACTTCTGTTAACATAAAAGTTTTTTACTTTTGGTTAGATGGGATTTCACTTACACCTTATCTGTACATTATGTCATGTCATTTACAATTAATAATAATAAAAAAGGGAGCAATACGTGTTTTGGTAATGCATAGTAAGAAATAGTTCTCATGCAAAATATTATTAGACTGAGTACGCACTAATACGGTGCGTTCTCCTTTTGCGTAATTTTCTAGCTTCGTAAAGTAGAACTTCAGCAGGGCTTCAGAAAAGTTGTAAGTGGCCACGAATGGACTATACCGTGTTTAGCGTGCATTTATTCCTCACGCTATATGTGTACGTAGACGACGACGACGCATCACGGCAGCTGGCTGTAAAGCAGAACCAGCAATCAACTAGTTCAAATCAATTAGGGCGGACAGGGGCGCTGATAAAACGGGCAGGCCTTATGCAGCGAGGTCGCTCGTAGATAGGCGGCTCGCTGCCTCGCCATGTACGGGACGCGCCATGTTTCAGCGCGGTCTACGGCCGTGGAAGGTGGCCACCCACCTCTATCTGGACTGTGGTGACTCGTGAGGTCGCCGTAATGCCCCCGTGCTGGTCGCCGACGCACGGCGCTAACTCGTATCACACGACCTCCGAGTGCTTGCGAGGACATGAGCTCGCTACCACGCCTGCGAGCTTGACTTGAGTGGCCCACCACAACTTTCCCAAAACAATATTGGCCGTACTTAGTGGAAACTAGTGGGGGAAGGATCCCCTTTCCCAACCACCAACCTGAAACGCTGAAAGAGGGCGAAATTGTGTACATACGGCGAAAAATAGATAGTGAATGCAAGGAGTGGAGAGGTTTTGACAGCTTTTAACAGCGGGGTCTTGTGAGCCGATGAGGTTGATGCGATGAGGTGAGTATGGAGCAGCGCCGGAATGCAAGGGCGAGGTAAACGAGAGATTCCCAAGAAAACTCGCTGACTGGCGGAGTCGTCCGGCAATATTCCCACGTGCGACACGAACGTAAGGGGAACTTAATCTAAGAGAAGAGGTGCAGTGGTGCAGTTACAATTCTCTTAAATACAAACATCACGTTGTTTAAGCTATGTTTATCCAATTATGTTACAATTATAATAATTTCACCCTCCACAGTTTGTACGCTGCGCACGGCACTGCCCACGCACATGACTCAAGTGGTCCGCATTGGCCCACAAAGTTTTTTATAAATGACGTATTGCAATGTTGCACTGAAATAAACTATGCAAACTAACTACATTTATTTCAACCAAACAGACGAAAGACAGCACGAGTATAACAGTATAATTTCTGTAATGTACATCTACTTTTAAACACGTAGGGCCTACGTACTAATTTGACTCTGAAATTACGCATTACTATGCAGATATGGGAGTACTAAAGGCGTAAAAACGTAAAAGTGTGTCGTAATCGGTCGTCCGAAGTCATGAGTACTCCGGATTAAGTGACTCACTCAACAATGAAAATTTACAAACAAGCATGCCCGGTTGCGTTGCGTGGGTTCATGAGTACTAGTCAATGCGGAACAATCAGACTGCTGTACTCTATTCGCGGTTTCTTCACACTTTTTGAATCAAACCTACGTGCACTGAAGGGCCAAAAAAATTGGTATAAGCGTGCGTATGCAAATAACAGAGGTATGGAACCAATCAGAGTAACGCGGTACGGTCGGCAGCTATATCGGTTACTGCTGCTACAATGGCAGGTTATCAAGATTTAAGTGAGTTTGAACGTGGTGTTATAGTCGGCGCACGATAGATGGGATATAACATAGTTTTTTTTTTTTTTTTTTTCTATGCTATTTAGTGTAATATTACATTAATTAGGCATGAATCCGGTTCGTTGTCCCTTTGGTGTAATTTTCTAGACTAGGCTAAGCTTTTTGCATGAGGTGGAGGAATATCCTGGAAATAGAACTTTAGCAAGGCTTCAGGAAAGTTGGAAGTAACCGTGAAATAACTATATATATGTTTTGACTGTGCGACCTATCCGATGCATAACCCACCTAGACCATTGACATTACAATAACTAATAGGCAATATCACTGATACCGGGGTGTAAGCTGAGTGCCATGGCAGTAAAAGACATCGCAAATTACGGGTCGATATCGTTACTAGATTGCCTGCCACCTTGTGAACCCGAGCCCGCGAGCCTGGGGGGCATAACAGAACATTTACAACACGTTCTATAACGTTTGTAGGTGTGCCCACGGGTATGAAAACTGTTATGCCCGAGCTCCACCCCCAGAAAGGGTGCCGAAGTGTACCCTACACGGAAGTAAAATCGCTAGCAGAAAATATTCATGAATACTGCTAAGTAACTGGACATCGTAAGTGGCTGACTTAACCACCTGATACCCACAAGTGCCCTAATACTGAGTCACACCGGGGGCTGGCCGCGAATCTTAACCAGCACGACCTTCTCGATACCCAGTCGCCGCGTATTCTTGCCCTAGGACATTGCTTGGGATAACGCAATCGTAGAATGGCCCTTACTGAACATACAATACACACGACACGCCTATCATGGCGATCAAAAGGTTCGATTCCTGGGAGGGAGTGATGAGGAGGTGTTATCGATTTCTTAATATGGGAAAAATATGAAGGACGTTGCCACCTGCCGGTGGGTTTTCTCGGGGCACTCCCGTTTCCCACACCTCTGCATTCCTTCACTGTTTCATCTACACCTCACTTCACTACCATCGCCGTTGAAGACCTCAGACGTTAACGCTGCCCACATCTCACTCATACAGTTTCAATGTTTTTTTTTTTCTATATTTTTTAGTATATTAGGCCTACTTCCTTTTTCATTGTGATACGAAATAATAGCCTGACAAAAGTACAACAATGTATGCAAATTACCTCAAAAATAAATGAAGCTAGTTACAGGAATTAACTGCGATGAAGAAGTTTGATTACGTTTAATGAATTTTCAACACACCCGCCCTTTTAAACGAATACGATACACTGACTAACTTTAACTTAACTTCAATAGTGAAAATTAGGTTTGAGAAAGTGTACAAAAATCTCAAAGCCCTTGCTTTTGTAAACAGTGTTCCAACCTGAAATCCAATCCACGTTGTTTTTTATTAACTGGCGGCAAAGCAGTCCAACGTCGGAACACGGAGAATGGCTAATCCGCAGCCACTGCGAGCACTCCACCCCATGTTCCCATTAAGGTCCTCGGAACAGGAAATGTTTCCAAGCCCTTGTAGAAGACCCGAGTTTCGCCACCGCCAACCCCTGAAGAGGAGCTGGGCTGCCTTTCCGCCGGCCCCCTGGACAAAANACATCATGACTAGTGTGTAATTTTATTTTACGATTTTAAACGTGCAGTTTTTAAGACGGTTATTTATCTGCAAATAGTTATAATTTCATTCGAAAGACCTTAGATAAAAAAAGTGTAATACGCTTTCGAGTTAATAGTTCAGATCTCCAATGCCTACATAAGCTGTTTGATGAAATGCATAGTGAGGTGGATTCGACTAGTAACTAGAAAGCATGCAACAATAAAAACAAATTCCACTAAAAAAATTTTGTTTGGCAAATTCAGCACAGATCTTAATTATAAGAATATACAGCCATATAAACACATACGAGGTTTTGAGTATCTCGGATCTGCAGCTTTCATTAATACCTGGTGAGAATATCTTAACTGAAGTTGCATAAAAAACAAATCTAAGTTCTTTTTTTTAATTAAAGTATATTTAGTAAAGTTTTTTGAAGGAAAAAGATAACTGTCCGACCATTTGGCCCAGTGGTACGGACGCCCTTAATGAATAGTGGAACCGCGAAGTTTTTTTACCATACATTCATAAATGTTCAATGTGACCACAATGAGCGGCCCGAACGACATCTATGCGATAATCAAAACTCGTTCCGCGCTCTTGTCAGCATGTCCGGTGTTACGGTTTGGATGGCGTTCGTAACTCCCGGTTTTGATCACGAGAGTTGGTGGAGGGGAAGGGGNTCAATATGAAGGGGACGTTCTGATGCTTCCTTTATGTGCACGAAACGAGGTAGACGATGCCTTCATGTCTAAGCTGGTTTTTAGAGATGAAGCGACGTTCCGTACAAATGGTTAAGGTTAACCGGCACAACGTGTGGATATGGGGTCAGGAGCCTCCACATGAAACCACCTATCCCCCAAAGTGAACGTGTTTTGCGCTGTATCCAAAGATACTGTTTTCTGCCCTTTCTTTTTTCACGAGCCTACTGTTACTGGAATCCCTTATTTGGACATGCTTACAGAGTGGTTGTTTCCTCAGTTAGAAGAGGCGGCGGGGGACTTCATTTTCCAGCAGGATGGTNTATATCCAAAGATACTGTTTTCTGCCCTTTCTTTTTTCACGAGCCCATTGTTACTGGAATCCCTTATTTGGACATGCTTACAGAGTGGTTGTTTCCTCAGTTAGAAGAGGCGGCGGGGGACTTCATTTTCCAGCAGGATGGTGCGCCACCCCATTGGCACCTAGCTGTTCGCGGATACATGAACGAGACGTTGCCGCAACGCTGGATTGGTCGAGGAGCAGCTGGTGACCAGACCCTTCATCACTGGCCCCCAAGAAGCCCGAATCTTACCCCGTGTAATTTTTTTCCATGGGGGTACATAAAAAATCAAGTGTTTCGTGCACCATTGCCGGCTAGTAAGACGACCTCAAAACGAGAATTACGGACGCCATCCAAACCGTAACACACGACATGCTGACAAGAGTGTAGAACGAGTTTGATTATCGCGTAGATGTCGTTCGGGCTGCTCGAGGTGGTCACATTGAACATTTATGAAAATATAGTAAACAAACTTCACAGTTCNCGTAGATGTCGTTCGGGCTGCTCGAGGTGGTCACATTGAACATTTATGAAAATATAGTAAACAAACTTCACAGTTCCACGGTTCATTTGATTGGTCAACCAAGGTTGTAGGTTATATGGTTTTGATATTATAGACCTTCAAAGTTGGGGTATTATTTTATACTCATTCTGTACTTGCCTTCACTGATCATGCATACGAACTGCATGTAAACGCAGGAAAATTAAGTGAATTATAAATACTTACGCCAGGGTAAAACCATGATAGGAAAGCATATTTATGTACATCATTCCACATCTGGGTTACACCGGTAGCACAGCTGATAAGAATTTCCGTTCAGAAGCCTTCAAACGTGTAATAGGACGCAGATGCGAATGCTTTAAATCCTAGACATATATAAAAAGTTCCTTACTGCATCGATATATCAAAGGAAACGAAACACTGTTTCGCGAGGTTGCACACAGAATTGATATAACGTCGGAGGAAGACAAAAGGGAACGGAGGGGTGGAAGATGCTGAAGAGGACGCTAGAAGAAAGGGNAATTGATATAACGTCGGAGGAAGACAAAAGGGAACGGAGGGGTGGAAGATGCTGAAGAGGACGCTAGAAGAAAGGGAAAAACAACGGAGTTGGTGAATTTCTTGTCGGGAACTACGCAACAGCGATCCGAGCGAGGAACATTCACACCCTGCGCGCTGTGGAATGTGATCAGACAAGTAAGACGCTGTCCACAATGGACAGAAAACAAATGTTTGCAAAGTTCCTTACAACATTGTTAAAGACGCATNACAAGTAAGACGCTGTCCACAATGGACAGAAAACAAATGTTTGCAAAGTTCCTTACAACATTGTTAAAGACGCATACACACACGCGCACTTACATATACATACGTGCTTACACTGAGAAAAAGGTTTTGTTGACTAAAACAAAGTTAGTTTGGGGCAACCATTATTAATTGTTTAAATAGGGGCAGTTGAATNAAAAAAGGTTTTGTTGACTAAAACAAAGTTAGTTTGGGGCAACCATTATTAATTGTTTAAATAGGGGCAGTTGAATATTGTATTGTTTAAACCAAACTACTTTGTTGTTCTTATTTGGTTGGTAAGATTGCGTTGGTGCAACTAGATACTTGTGTGGTTCTACGTAAATTAAACCATTTCGGTGACTACTGATCAAACTGGAATGTTTTTAAATGCATGCAGATACAGGACAACGTACGTAAATAAATATTTTAAGTTTTACAACTTTACTTTACTTTAACGAGCAACGCTCAATAAGTAACCTAACATTCTTAACGATGTTCTTAGAAACTAGATAAAAAGTTTGTCGGGCATGGGTATAAAAAAGGAGTCTTAACAAGGTATTGCACAGGAAAGAGTTCCAGATATTTGTTACACTGCTGAAATTAGGATATTTAAGAAAAATAATTTATAATGTTTTAGAATCTGTTTAAAAAAACAATATCAAATGTCATTGCGCATCGTCCGCCGTATTGAAAAATGTCCGTCGCAGTTTGTAGTTGGGCACGTTTATAACAAATAGTGGCCAAACGGNGCATCGTCCGCCGTATTGAAAAATGTCCGTCGCAGTTTGTAGTTGGGCACGTTTATAACAAATAGTGGCCAAACGGGCAATCTGAATGCAAATTTTCTTCGATTTAAAATTGAAGCGAAGGGAAAGTGTGTGTGTGTTTGTGTGTGTGGTTATGTGTATATATACACATACATATATACATATATATGAATTATTGTCGATATTGTAATGGCTGTGAAGNCCTAGAGAAGTGTGTGTGTGTTTGTGTGTGTGGTTATGTGTATATATACACATACATATATACATATATATGAATTATTGTCGATATTGTAATGGCTGTGAAGAAATTCACGACTGAACTATGAAAGTCGTCACCACGAGCTCACAAAAGTGAGCGCGCACCCACATTTGTACTTCACAAAATAATTGTAGAGTTGCTGAGTGGTTTATATCACTAACGTTTTATACTTACCTGTAACTCATTGTAATATACAAGGATAGGCACAAAAACGTATTATTTTATCAAGGCATAACATGATTTTTGACGGACAGCCATAGAGGTTGAAGGTAGGATTGAAGGGAGTACAGCACTGCTTGAACGTCCGACAACTTTAGTAAAGGGGTTAAAACTAGTTTCTTCTCTCGGTGAATTGTACAGTGCTAGAATGAAAAGTTCATCGGCATCTGCAACCTTGTCTAGATTAGAAATAGGGTTGCTGAAATCAGAAATTAAATCATGTAATTCTTCAAGTTTTTCGGGGTCTCGAAAACGATATTGTTGCAATTCGTTTGTGCCTTAACATTTTTAACACAGAAATGTCCTTGGCTGGAGGATTAAAAACAATTATTAACAAGAAAATATGTAGGCCTATCTTGCTCAACAATTATAAGAGATTTAATGTTCTGCCAGTTTTCAATAGCTCTTTAGTAATGGCAGATCAGCATCATCTGTGCAATTCTTAACATTAAGTCCGACTATCTCTAATCTCTCCTATATGTAGGATATAAAAAGACTTATTATCAAAATTACGAAAAAAAATAATCTTTATATATCAATAAAGATTCATTCTTAGGAAATTTTAACTATATATATACAAATGTGGTATTTTCATTAATAATAATATTAACTGATGTGTTTTCTTGACACCGCCTCTGACTTTCATAATTTTTTGTAATACAGTGAGTATCAAAACAGTAATATAGGTATCTCCGTATTTGTTTCTTTAAGTGCATTTCTTTACATACACGGTGATGTCTAGTTTAACTCTGAAGAACTGTTGTTCCNCCCGTATTTGTTTCTTTAAGTGCATTTCTTTACATACACGGTGATGTCTAGTTTAACTCTGAAGAACTGTTGTTCCAGATTACATACATATAGCTAAGAGTTTAATAAATACGTGATATTTTAAACTGATTGAAAAATAGTCCAACTGTGCAGTAAACACTACAACGTCCACGGAATTCCCAACACGTAATATTTATGCTAACAGTTATTTGAGAATAACATGTCCCAAGAACATGAGCTTTTTTTTCCGCATTAAATCGTTAATATCCTCTTGATCAAACAAAATCATTATTTTTGTAAATTAGGAAATTCTCTTCTCAATTTTCATTAAGACAATTTCACGTTTAGATTAGCAGATTGGTTGCTATTTCTTAAAACTCATTTTCAACTACACATTTTGGTGGCCATTTTACAAAATGGCGTACGATGCGCAACTCGGACGCTTGAGGACTTTTGAAATGTTTTCAGATAGCCTTCACCAGTACACGTACAACATTTCAAAACCTTATAAATTACTTCTCTATCTGTCCAAAATGTGTATAATTTCCATAGTCTTATGTGGGCACCTTGCTGCGAAGTAAGGAGTTGTCAAGAGGGTGACGAGTTTCTTAAGGAAACGAAAGCGGAAGTGGTACCGTAAAAATAACAGCTGCAATAGGTAAGTGTTTTGGATTCTCTATGTAGCGACTGTAGAAAGAGACAGGATGGAGCAGAAAAAGACGTCTGCGTGTGGACGACTGGTAGCTTAACTGTATGCATGAACTGTGATGATAACAGACAGGCTAGACGAGACGGGGGGTGGAGAGGGGAGAGTTACAAGAAGACACTGATGACTGTACAGATTAATGACTACAAGTGCCAAGAAGACTAAAATTACGATTACAATAGAGACATATAAAAGGAAAAGGTAATACGTATGTGATACAGATGTACACAAATTCATGGCGCGTCTTAGAAGAGACAAACAGCGCTCAGGCTGTTAAAAAGTATGCGTAAGCAAGTTACTATGGTAGTAAAAGGTGAAGCAAACACCACAAAGCGAGACCTATGGATACTATGGCGTGATACTAAATGAAGGAAGAAGGGTGCAGGAAAAGGCGACACGTACTGAGTCAGTTCTGGTGATGGGCTTAGCATAGGATATGTTCAAGTGGACGAATACAGGTTTAGACCTTTAATGTATTAAGTGGGAAGAGATTAGGTGTCCTGTAATAAGGAGAAGGGAGTTGTAAATACAGATTGCAGAGTATTTGGGTTCAAGAAGGACGCATTAGTTTCTGCTCAGGACTATAAGGGAACTAAATACACGGAGACAAAAAATACTGTTTTTCATAAACATAGGGAAAATCGGACCAGCCATGCAAGAGTAACAAAAGATAGCTCAACAATACTAGAGATGGCCTTCAGGGCTTTGGCCTTCTCTCAAAGGATCTTCACTTATCAATAGGGGCACCTGTTTTCGCGAAAAGATTTCAGGATAAGTTGTGTTCCACCGCACTTTAGTTCAGATACACTTTCGTGATTGGATCATTTGAATTGTTACGCGTCTTACTTGTCTCCCTGCGAATCACGGATGGCCAGTATCGGAAAAACTGAATTCTGATTGGCTCACTCATGCAACAGATTGTCTTCGCACAAAGACAGGCTGCCAATAGTCAAATGAAGACTGCAAGTGTGCACATAGGATAATGAAGTCTAACTTCAGCGTAAATATTTTCGCGAAAAAAAAAGCGGCCCTACTTATCAACATTATCTACTCAAAAATGTAATTAGAAGTACTTTGCGATCGTAACACAAATTCGTTTTATTGGTTAGGGCTCCCTTGACAGTCTTTCGGGAAACACGGAAAGTGAAACCGTCCTGCAAAGCCACTTGCCTGCTCGGGACAACGTTGCGACCCCGAGTAGCCGACGACAGATGCAATGTAGATGTTTATTCAGGTCTGGAGGTGAAGAGAAAGTTAACT
>NQII01000066.1:855541-874280 GCA_002778355.1 Clitarchus hookeri | reverse complement strand
CCCCCGGCGCGCGGGGAGATGGGGCCCTGGCAGCTGGCGCAGCGTCCATCTGAAATAGACTTCGCCAGGCGAGTATCTCCTCCACTGGATCTCCTAGCTCGCAGGAGAGCAGCACAGTGCCAGCTGGACCACGTGCACTCTGGACAAGGAAGGCGGCTGCTAGACGTCGAACTCCTCCATATCATTAAACAGCTTATATATATATATATATATATGTAAATGTCCGTTTGTGAAAATTGCAACATCCAGAAAGAATGATCTGAATGAATTCAAACTCTCGGAGGATGTGTAGAACAGTGTATCAGCAATAAGTGATTACGATTGCAGAGAGATAGTGTACACGTAGACCCAGCAGCGCCCTCTCTTGTGCGACCGGAAAGGTCCACGTTACTACGTCCAAACTCAGTCAGTGAAGAGCCGTCAGACGAAGTGAAAAGCAAGTGTCAGTATGCCTCGTCGACGTCAAAGGGTGCCATATAAGCATGTGAGCGAGTTCGAACGGAGAAGAATTATCGGGCTCCGGAAAACGGGTTTGTCGTACCGAGACATTTCGGCTCGTACAAGGCATGCTGCTATGGTAGTGATGCGTGTGTGGAACCAGTGGATAAAAGAGGGCCGTACTAGGCGACAAGCGGGTACTGGACCACGTAATGTGACCACAGCACGGGATGACCGCCATCTTGTCCACGGACCGTACAGCCTCGTCCACAACGTTGGCTCGACACTAAAGCACTGCAAAGGGTGTGCAACTGTCTGCGTCGACGGTTCGACGCCGTCTGCTGCGGGTTGGACTGGTGGCATGCATGCCATTGCGTCGGCTTCCATTGTCCAGAAACCACAAACGCCTCAGACTGCAATGGGCACGTTAATGCCGTCGCTGGCATGCTGAATGGCAAAATATAGTGTTTTCGGACGAGTCCCGCTTCAACCTGTCCTACAGTGATGGCCGCATACGTGTGAGATGCTACCATGGCGAACATGCCTCGGAGAATATAAATACTGTTATGTTTTTTTTATGAACCTTTAAATTATCTGTACGTAACAGATGCCAGGGCGAGGCTGCGCATGATGTGGCATAATATAGGTCACTGTACTGCGCAGTTCTTGTCAGGGCACGGGAACTTCAAGACTAAACTTGCTTCGATGAGACTGGTAGACCGCCCGGCGTGTGTGGTGTGTGGGGTGGAAGACACCTCCACCCACATACTAACTGACTGTCCTAAGGTTGAAGACTTTAAGATAAAGTTTGAAGAGGAACATACGCCTCTAAACCTCCGGGACATGCTCAGTGGCAAACTACTGGCAGCTGAGGTGCTTAGGTACCTCACGCTAAACGGAAAACGGAATGAGGAGTTTGACGTTTGGTGGCTGAGTCACAGTCTGAGTGGGGATATAGTGGACTCGGGCGGTCTGTATGACAATGACACACAAAGTGGGTGAACAACAACACCTATTCCCAGTGGTAGTTCTATGTGATAGAAATACCGAACACACCCCATGCACGGAATTGCTGATCTTGACACCGATTGTGTCAGGGATGCAACCTCCTGTTGTGTCCCAGGCACAGTTACCCGTGTCCGGGTCTATTGCGAGAGTCGTAGACCTGGAAGCAACAGAAGAACAGCGAGCAGAGCAAACAAGAGCACCAGATGACGGATGACCGTGTTCTTGGAACCCAGTCCTCTAGGTGCGAGAGGGGTTCGCTCACATTTCAAGGAATATGAGCAAATTAATGCGGGACCAGCAAAGGAGAGCAGTCTGCACCCTGAGAAGAACAAGTGTACAGGAAGCGGGTGACCAACAGGAGACAAGGAAGTAATGGAGGAAACATGGTCGGACAGAGAGGTCTCTCTCCTTAAAATGAAGGTAAGGAGAAACGAAATGGCACCCCTTGCTGACAGACTGTGACAATACAGTGGCCCTCCAATATAAATACATTGGATATGGCAGTGCAGACCTGACCCATGGGAACGAACCCCAAAGAACCCTGGGAACTCTATGACGAAGTCATTAGAGGAGCCAAAGTATCTCGACTAGAGGAGGCACCTATCTTGATGGCTGCTATAGCTCTGCTCGTTAGAACTATGGAAGGGGGAGACAGGATCCTTTTCCCTCATATGAAGTGCGTGGACAGACTCGCCGTAGCCCAGGTGGGTCTGCCCACAAACATGGAAGTGCTTTTAAGTTTGCTTAGAGAGTGCTACTGGCGTAGGGGGGAAAGATTCGACCCTGGCATAGTCTACAAGGATGCCGTCCTCACATACGGGAGGCGTACCTTTGACTATAGTAAGCCCTTCATGGGGTATACTGTTGTCAGGTATTAGTCCTCCAAATTCGGGCGGCTTCCTAACAAATACTGGATGTGACAAACCTCGACTCACACCATTACCTGGATAAGACGATGCTCTTGTTCCAGGAACCCAGATAACGACCCAAGAGATGGCCCCGGAATACAGAATTGGAAAATGGCGGGAGCGAAGCTCCCAATGATCGGCGAGACCCTAGTGGTCTAAGAGAGTATGGTAGTCAATGTGTGTGATGTCGATAGGACGGGTCTGATTAGCCAGACAGGGGATCCCGACGAGGCCCAGGCACGCACTGCTTGGCGCTACGGGTACAGTTGCCCTGGGAAACTCCCTTTCTCGGCCACGTAGATCGTACCACCTGAAGACATGAAGAACAAAACCAGGAAATATTTAGGGACAGGAGGAAGTGATTGGTGGGCGGTGGCTTGAGAATCGCGACGAGGCCCATGGCACGTTCTCATTTGGCGCTACAGCTGTGCAACCCTGGGAAACTCTTCTCGCTCGTCTGGAAACTAGTCATGACTTTCTTCCTACCGACATCCGTGCATGTGACGGCTCTGAAAGACTGCAGTGTGGTATATATAATACCCCTTGCGCTCGACGGGGAACGATACCGGCTACCGGCCGTCCACCAAATCTGAGTCATATTCCACCCCTGACCGCACTGGGCGGCGTTTTTGTGTTAATGGAATACCACCATGCTTAGTTTATTTCAAGTAAAAGAAGGCAGAAGCGTAGTTCGCGGTAGGTGTGTCTGTAATGTAGTTTTTGTGTTTCAAATTCTTTTCGGACAGCATGGTGGTAACAAAATTGCTAAGTTCCCGGTGTTATCCTGTGAAACAAAAGAGCCGAGTTAGCTTTTGCTTGCGGGGGATAACGTAAAACTAGAAAGTCAGCGCTCCAGGTATAACATTTTAATAGGTTTCGGCCACCTGGAGGGGAGGTTTGGTGAGGCCAGCACCGGTTCCATTGGGAACTTTGTAGATAACAAGCAGTATATCGAGACCTTTCACGATCCCACAATTCTTCTTTCCTGCAGAACCAAGCTAGCTGGCTACGTGTTAGTGTTTGCGAATTCAGACAATTTCGTTGCGCTAAGGTTATTTCTACTCATGTTAGGAACAAAAGGAGTTTTCTTATGGGAGAATTTGGTATAAGGAAAATTTCCGCCGCTAGGTGCGCAGTGTTCCAAAGATGTCACTTTAAAATAAAATGTTAATCTACGTAAATGCGCTGATGCCGACAAAGCTGTATACTAGAGACATTACTGCCGTGAAGTTTGGAGGACGGCATGTGTTGTGTTTACCACCAAGTTTCGCTCGCTCTATGGCAGCATTTAGATATATTCGTGTGACACTTATTGTCAAGTATGTCTCCTTGCTATGACGTAACTTTTGCGGAGGTCTAAATATGGTGTGTCATAACGTCGTTCGAGGTACACAAGACTTCAGACAGACTAGAGAGCAGGGAAGTGAATGTTATTTCGCATTTATAGCATTTACTACTAGTAGCTATCGCTCGGAAATTAAAAGTTGGTACATACCCAGCAAAATTTTGCAGCTTGTTAAACAAGTAAAAATGTGATAGAAAGTGGCCGGAGGGCGTTGGGAACGAAAAAAATTGTTATTTTGTATTTGTAACGCATGTTGTTCAAATTGTAGACATTATATGTGAATAGTTTTTCCTCAGAAAAATCGGAAGTAACCACGAATGGACTACGTGAATGGGAAAAAAAGTCACTGGATCGAACGTCAATTTGGCTACATTGTGAGATTAGGCCACGCCCATTCTGCTACAAACTATATGACCTAAAATTAGTCTACATTAAGTGTATATTCGGCGAGGGTTGGCAACGCGCGCACAGGCTGCGAGGAAGGAGCCGCAGTGCGTTACGCGGGGGCGAGTGTGTTCGCAGGTCGCGTTACGACGTCGTTAACCTGCCTGCCTGGGAATGGACGCCGGCAATTATGTATCGCCGCCGCTCATTTTATGTGTTCCCCGATACCCGGCCGAGATCCACCGTCATGGCGACCGGACTCCCTCCCCTTCCTGCCGCATCTTACATACGGACGCTACGTTACGATTCCATTAACAATGTTATCGATTATTTCTTTATGGGTAATCGATTTTTAACCGATTACCATTGTATCGATTAATTTATTTCGATTATCATTTAATTATTGTATATTTCCAACCGCTTAAAACTGAAGAGAAACCAGTACGAATAAACTTTATGGTTAAAAATAGACAGACTTTTAATTTTATATGCTTCATACATGTGTGATATGTACATAATATATAATAATTTATATACAAATTTATATGACATTATTTTATATTATCGCCGAAATCTTTCGACCGCTTCAGAAGCACAAATATTTTATTTTTTGGGTTAGCAATAAATGAAATCTCAGAGCTTATGAAAACATATAGACTACATTTTTCTTGTGTTTGGAGAATGAAGTGTTGTCTTAAGGCTGCTTCACTCCTTGTGCAAAAAATAATTCGTTTTCGCGTCATAATTTTTGATTCACAGTAATTACTGACAATGTACGATTGTAGAAATTTTTTTTGCGTAATTTTAATTGTGTGATATCTGCTAGTAAAAGGTCGAGAGCATAATTGCATTGCATTAATACATTCTCGACTTTTCACAACAAGCAGATAACAAAACATTAAAATTGCGCACAACGATATTAAACAACTCGTAAAATGTAAATTTTCTATAATCGTAAATTGTCAGTAATTACTATGAATCCGAAATTATGACGCAAAACTGAAGAATTTCTGCAAAAGGGGTGAATCGCAGCCTCAAATAATTTTTATTTTGCAGTCGAATATATTTAATAATGTTGATTACACATAACATATGTATTCAGTTTTGCTTTGGTATAATATATTCATACATAATTGCATTAGTTTATGTGATATGGTTATTTATTTAAATAAATCTCATACAGAAACTGAAATCTGTGTATACTATTTTCAAAGCCGTAAAAATGGATAACAATTATCTGATGCAATTCAAGCAGTTAATTGAATCAATAAATACTAGTTTAATATTTTCACAACTAAGTACGTGTTGGCATTTCAGGAAAAAAAAAAAAGTAATACTTTAATGCTACCAAATTGGAAAGTTGTTGATTTTAATATAAAATTCGAGTCCTCATTTTCCGGAATACTTGTACTTATATTTTGGCAAGAGGTATTTGTTATTTTTTCCAAACATGCAGTAATGGTCTTTTATATAAGCTTGTGTGGAGTTTCCAATTATTCCCCGACAACTACCAAGAATATGACATTATGCTTGTATTTGTCGATTAATAAGTAATCGATTATTTAGAGGCGATAAATCGTTTACGATTGTCGTAACCTCGCGATTATCGATTTGCGTCTAATCGATTATCTAGCTTTCAATACCCATATCTAGTACTACCCCTCTGTACTCCTCACGATTATACTGGGCGCCACATATCTGCGATCCCGGACGACGGTTGCAAACATTTTGCTATTGGCCACAATCTCTTGGAGGACGGAACAGGAAACCACAGCGCCGAAATATTCCTGCTAACTGATCGCCAAATATGAACAACTGCATTACTTTCTGCACTGCGAAGGTATATTAATTTTCAAGATTCAAACTATCTATGAAATAGTAGTAAATCGATGAGTATTAATGGTGAAAGGAGAGAGGACACTAGTGTACTCTCGCCGGCAGTAGCGGATGGCTTGCAAAAGGAGTATGAGTGAAAAGGGGTCACCACGGATAATGTTTACAGTTATTATTTACATAATGTGGCAGGCTATAATCTTCTCAGACACAATCCCCCCCCCCCACCACAGGAAGGCCAGGAATTATTAGTGACGTCTCCCTTCCTTGTGACGTTGCTCTGGTCGCAAATATCTGGCGCGCACTGTACCTACCGCCACTAATGAACACGCCACTACTACACTGCATTCGCCGCCGATTCCGACTTCCTCGCTAATACCACATATCCTTCTCAAGACGATTTTCATTGCGTTGCCGCGTTTTATCGCCTATCTCTAAAAGCCACTGCTGCAGGCTACGCCAATACGCCTAGATAAGACCGAGCTGTTTCATTTAGTGAATAGCTGATCTGAATGGCCATTATGTTCAAAAGCAATACAAAATTTTATTTTTTTTAGGAGGAAGGGAGAGTACTATACACTGCACTATGTACTTTTAGAAATGCAATATATATATATATATATATATATATATATACAGGATGCTTCTAAAATCATGGGACAAACATTGAGGGGTGGTAGAGCTCACTAAAACAAACAATTATTGTATAGGAATATATGGGCGGAAGTGACGCGTTGAGGCACAAACACAAAAATAACACATGAAATGCAACGCAGTGTTTATTTACAACGTCGCCGCTAAATGCCTTTTAACAGCAATGTTTATAATAATTGCTCAAAATTGCTACCNTACAACGTCGCCGCTAAATGCCTTTTAACAGCAATGTTTATAATAATTGCTCAAAATTGCTACCACCAACAGTAATACAAGCTTGGTAGCGTCGGTGGAGTGATGCTGATGTTGATGCAGTAGGCCACTGGCGCAACGTTTGACTGCCCTCAACTATCGCCACCATTGTCAGCCAATCACGCCATATGTAGAGGTCGCCAAGCATGTGTGACTGTTGGTGGATGCATTTCCAGCAACTGTTTTAACATTTTTTGTACGGAATCACTCGTGTATGCTGCTAATGAAGATTTTATGTTTCCGTCAATGTGTTATGTTTTTGTGTTTGTGCCTCAACGCGTCACTTCCGCCCATATATTCCTATATAATAATTGTTTGTTTTAGTGAGCTCTACCACCCCTCAATGTTTGTCCCATGATTTCAGAATCACCCTGTATATATAATACTTTTGTGGGACCAGGAAAACCTTATGATCATGTTATTTCGCACAATGAACGTTACCTTATAACCTTTTATAGTATATGAGACTAAAAAATACATATTTCCAGGCGCACACTCTCAAATCTTATGGAGATAAGGAATTATTATTTCTTATTTTCCCTCCAAATTGTGAATGCTTCTAGTAGTCAAACTACATTCCTCCGGACGTTGTTTATTAATTACACTTACTGTAATTAACACAAAAATAAGCCCGCACAAGTTTAACATCGTAATTTGTTAAATATTGTAAAGACAATGAGTACACATGCCATGTTAACTAATTCATTACAATACAAATTTGCCTAAAATCTTTAAACTACCAAAGGGAATGATGTCATAAATTACTAACTGTGGAATAATTAAAACAGTATTTTTTTTTATTTGAATATGTGTAAAAACTGTGAAAAACTTTATAATTTTTTTAACTACCTCGGTAGAATTAAGACGATATAATTAACAAGTGATCAAAACCGTAAAGTAAAAAATACGTACCTATCACTTTACACTCAGGCAGTGTAATGTCATAAGCGTCAGTTCCTTTATTAAGGCAAGATACCTTGCATCGGAAACAACTAATGATAGAAGCCAATAACGTTACCAAATCCGAAGTCCCGGACTTCTAACACATCAGAACGGAAAACAAAATGGAGCAGGCCTATGCAATCAGGGTTTCAGCACTGTGAGTGATTTATAAAGGCGAAATATAAAGACTGTCCAGAATTACTGTTTTTTTCTACAAGTATCTTTCACGCTGTAAAAACGTTTTTATATTTGTACAACCTACATAAATATTTTCAGTATTCACACATTTTAATCTAACATTTTAAATTCAAGGTTTAGAAATGAAACTATTATCCCACCGTTGTTACCAACTTTATTCGGGAAATGCAAATCAGTGTGCCCACTAAAATACATATAGGTAGGGGCAGCAGTGGCGTGTGGTGAAGTGTTGCAAGGTAAGCTGGTGCTTGCTCGCTACTGTACATTCTCGGTGCAAGCAGCAGGAGCCAGTAACTACCGTGCATCCTAGGGAAACTGAATGTATTTCGACCACTCACAAGCGAGTAGCAAGGACCCCAGTAGTTATAAATGGTATGTTCACCTGCACCTGGCTGCTGGCTGCGGACAAGCGGACGTGTCGGCGGCCATATTGGATGACGTCACGCCGAAACATCCTGCGTTGTCATTCCTCGCCAATGGCGGCCATTTTCAGTCTTTTTCCTCGGAAATTCCTTTTTTTCCCTTAAAAACGCTCGAAATTACCCGAATTTCCCTCCAAACCTCCAAAATTTCCGCAGAAATCATCTTTACCAAATTTTTTTTTAGTCACTCAATCGTAAAATAGCATGACTCCACAATGTGACAAAATGACTCCATTTTGGGGTTGAGGGGTCACCCTAACATTCACGCTCTGTCATTCCATGACAGCACAATCCATCTTGTCTGAAGAATGTTCGAGTTAATTGCCCCGCAATTGAACATCATGCACAACCTTGATACAAGCAAATATTCTACGACATATGCTGAGTACGCATATGCTAAGGACATCTATACAAATCACACACATATGCTAATTGTATATATACTAATCGCACTTATGCTAATCGCGCACACGTCAATCTTGCCTTCGTCCCCCGCCATCTTGGTATCCCACCACCAAACTACCATTCGTGACAGCTAGAGCATAGCATCAGAGTGGTAGGGATAAGGATGCCTTAAGCCCTCTTAAAAGCTTATTTGGCCACCATTTCCGAACCGTTTAATATATAGTTGCCAAATTCATTACATACGCATCACCCATGATGTCGAATACGGTGGCAGAGTCAATTATGCCTTAAGCCCTCTTATAAGAATAGTTGGTTGCCATTTACAAACCGTTTAAGATATAGTCACCAAATTCATAACATAGACATCACCCCTAATGACAAATAGGGAGGTAGACTCAATTACGCCTTAAGCCCTCGTATAGGCATAGTTGGCTGTAATTTCCGAACTGTTTAAGATACAGCCACCAGATTCATCACATAGGCATCACCCCCGACGAAGAAAATGACTGCAGGGTCAAGTATATCCTAAGTTCACTTATAAGCATAGTTGGCTGTAATTTTCCGAACTGTTTAAGATATAGTAGTCGAATTCATAACGTATGCATTACCATTGATGACGGAAAGGATGGTATAGGCAATTACACCTTAAGCCCTCTTATAAGCATAGTTGACCACCATTTTCGAACCGTTTAAGATATATTCGTCAAATTCAATACAAAGACATCACCCTTGATGCTGAATAGGGCGGTAGAGACAAATACACCTTCACGCCCTCGTATAATCAGCAAATTCATACCACAGATATCACGCCCGACAAAGAAAAGGACCGCAGGGTAAAGTACACCTTAAATCCTGTTATATGCATAGCTGACAACCATTTCCCAACCGCCGAAGCTATAGACACTAAATTCACATCATAGACATCGCCTTCTACGGCGAGTAGCGCGGCAAGGTCAATAACACATTAAACCCTCATATAAGCATAGTCGGTTGCCATTTCGCTTCCGTCGAAGTTACAGTCACCAAGTTCATATCACACGCATTACTCCCGACATCGAACTGGTGGCGGGGCCTATTAGACCATAACCTCTCTTATAAGCATAGTTGACAACCATTTCCCATCTGCTAAAGCCATGGTCATCAAATTTAAATAAATATGCATTGCTTCCAACATAAAACAGGGCAGCATGGTCAATTATGCATTTTGGGCGTTTTGGGAGGAAAACAGGAAATTCTGGGAGGAGAAAAAGGGAAAATGGCTGCCATTGGCGAGGGACAGAGTAGGAGGTTTCAACTTGACGTCATCCAAGATGGCCGCCGACTCGTTCGCAGTCAGCAGCCAGGAGCAGGTGAACATACAATTTATAACTACTGATCCATTACACGCGTCCTGTGGTGTCAGCTGCCGAGCTACGTTTTATTGGTGGAAGTGTAAACTAGCAAGCAACACGGTACAGCATAGAGCTAGCGCCAGCTTACCACGCACCAGTTCACCACGCGCCACTGAGAGGCAGTGATATTTTTCCAAAGGTTGATTTCAAGAGCGCTCAAATAACCGTGTACATCCTGTACTCTGATTACTGCAGTCCCCCCAGGAGGAGTTTTACCAGATAGACAGACATGGAGGGGTCCAGGCCCAGCACAGCAAACGTTGTTCATTAAAACGCTTACTGCCGTCGACGTGGGGAGAAGCATCGCCGCGGGCAGGCCCCTGGGTCGTCGGCCGGCGGCACGCACAATTGACTGCAATTACCCACACCACGTCTCCTCATTAAGACCGACCGACAAGTGGAGCGCCCTCGTGCAGACAAGAGACCGCGCTCCCGGGCAGCCGTAAACACTCCAGCCTCCCGCCACAACTGCACGCCCAATGCTAGTGCTAGTGCCAGCCTTCACCAGCAATACTACTCGCTTCACTAGGCACGGAGCACGGCACGCAACCGTACAACACTGCGCAGCACCAGCAATCTTCTGCGAAATTGATTCAGAGTTGAAAAACTTACGTAGAGATTAATTCAAAAGTCTTCGTGAATATGAGTATAGTCTATTCGCAGTTTCTTCACACTTTTTTAATCAAACCTTTAAAAAAAACACTCCACGTAGGATGTGTTTGGTTGTTTCCTAAGTGCCATATATCATAAACGGTTTATATTTCTGTTAACGTAAAAGTAACTTATTTTTGGTTAAATTTAACTTTTACTTATAACTTATAATGTTTCTCACTTGTAACTAATATCAATAAAGACAGTGACAAAATAGGTGTGTTAGTAATGGCTAGTAAGAAATAGTTCTTATGCAAAATATTATTACGGTGAGTGCGCACGAATGCGGCGCGTTGTTCCTCTGGTGTAATTTTCTAAGCTTTGTTCATATGAGGAGGAGGAATATCTTGGAAGTTAAACTTTAGCAGAACTTCAGAAAAGTTGGAAGTAATCGTGAATGGAGTATAGTTAAAAGTCGCCAAACATTGCACAAAAAAGCAGTTTTGTTAGGATGGAGTTACGAAATATGTTCAATATGATCCCCGTTGATGCGAATTCAAATGTCAATTCATTTTACCCACAGACGGATCGTGAAGACAATTTTTTTTTACATGCGAAGATCTGTTTTCGCCACGCCCCCACCCTTAAACGACCACTCATCACAAATCGTTCTCTTTAAATTTATCTCGCACTTTCAGAATGATGTTGTCGTTGCACTTTTGAAAGATGATTTTGCCCTTTTAATCACTTTTAAATACTCAGGAGAAGTATAAATTAGGTAATGTACTAATATAAAAGAATATTACAATTATTTTTTCAAAATATATATTTTTAATCTAATACAAATACATTGAATATGTCCAAACAGCAAACAAAATTCGGGGTATTTATATGTAAAAATGTAATAATTAACACACAAATTGATGTATTATTTGGATAAAATATAATGGGAAAGAAATTTCATCTCGGCTTCTTCGAAGATATAAAAGCTTAAAGACGATCAACGTCAAAAGCAGTTATATTAAGTGAGATATAGTTATTTCAGACTAAAAAAACTATAATGCAATAATTTTTTCTTACTGTATAGCTAGATGAAATAGTTAAGGCGACGCTGACGCGGCACACCTACAGTGTCCACGTGTTTCACATGAGCCTTAATCCATCTCTGATTTTATCCCCTCAGCTTGCACATCATGCAGCATCCCGACCGGGATTTAAACACATGCGCCAAGAATGCGGATTTGCAAGTGGCCAAAATCCTTAATCTTCCCCTTATAAACGACCAGCCTCGAATGAGCCCACAGATATAAGTAAATCGTTATCAAGTCTGGGGAGCGTGGCGGCCATTCCACGGGTCCAAGGCGGCTAGGCCAACCCAGTGAGTGGGGAAGTCGACATCCAACCCCAAGTTCACTACACGCACAGCGCAGCGGGACGGCGCACCGTCTTGTTAAAAATAAGACGGAAAGAGCATCATCTTCGTTCGGAATCAAGGGCATAACATATCCTGGAGTATGCCAAGTTATCTCTCCGCATTTTAGTTGCCTTCGGTGATGGGAGAAATGACTCAAGGTTTCCAAAGTTCACAACAAGCCAACACTTTGAAACCACCTTTACCATTGGAAGTGCCGATCCATTGGGGATTTGCATCACATGCTATATCGCTAACTTTGTACACGAAATATTGCAATGCAGGTTAGGTTTCAGTTTACTGTGTACAAGAGCCCCGTTAATTTTCCGTTACTGCCTGTTGTACGCGCGGCAATTCCTCAGATGACAAACAAACGAAAACCTTTTTACAATAAACGACCGCGATTAGTGAGGCAACAGACGTAGTGTGTCAACACTGTACACGCGAATCATAAAAACATGCAGGAATATACCATCAACTGCACTATACATTTTAATCGCGAATCTGCGTTTGTGATTATAAATGAAGACATTTGCCATTTCCCGATCAGAAGGGGAAAGGTAGAGGGGAGAACAAGGCTGCGGGATCTCTCGCTGCCTCCTTGCCGGTCCCACTACAGCTCAAGAAGCAGCGTCTTCGAGTAGCACGTCATTACGAGCACGAACTGTAGCAGCTCCTTCCACAAGGAGATGATTAAAACTTTACTTGGAGAGGATGGTTGTTGAGCCGAGAGTGCGTCCTGGTCGGTCGTCTTTTCAGCCTCCCGTGTCCACTCTTCGGCACTCAACGTCATACACTCCCCACCCTTCACCACTCCCCGAGGGAACTGTGGCCGGTGATGCGATCGCCCCGTCCGACACACGCCATCCTCAACACCCGCGTCACCGATAAATTGTTACACGGCCAATAGATGCTGTCCACGGTAAAGTACACACTTTTGATATATACCTTTGAAAAAAAAATCACGTGTCAATTGCAACATATCTGTGCGTGGGAGATCAAGAGCAAAATGTACATTTTACAAAACTGAGGTTTTGGCATCGTTTGATTATATTTTTTACGCTCTTTTCTGAGGTAAAAAGCACTGTCTCCCTACAACGAATAATGAACGATTTAGCCAGTACGAAAGGGCACTATGTGCCATATGGTATCGTGGTAAAAAGTGAGTGGATGAGTGCGTGAATGAAGAGATTTGGGCGGCTCTAAACAGTGTGGTCTTGAAAACGTATGATGGTGAAGCGAGGTGAGTATGGAGAAGCGCTAGAATGCAAGGATAGGGGAAACGGGAGATCCTCGAGAAAACCCACCGGCCAGCGGCATCGTCCGGAACGATTCCCACATGAGAAAACCCGGGGACGACCCCGCCCGGAATCGAACCCGGTTCACCTTGGTGGTCGTCGCAAAGATCACTCCTGTAAGTTCCATATTTGTGATATAGTGTCCTTTGTCTCTGATGCACAGATATGTATATGCTATACTACAGTAAGCACTGACACGCAGGCTCCCAATTAAGTTCACAGCGAATTTATAAAAAAAAGTTCTAAGACTTGACGTTATGTTGGGAGTGTAATGTTTACATTTTTGGTATGGTGATTGAAGTTGATATTTCTAGTTACATACAAATCAAAGTAGTACGTATTGCCATATTAGTAACCAATTTGTATTCTTGACAATTCCATGCTTTAACTTGGGTACCATGAATAAAGTGACCAGGCCCACGACAATGTTAATTTTACATATGTCAGAAGAATATAAATGAAAATAAAAGTAGATCCTAAAGGCATTTCGAAAGTGCTCAATTAACCGGTTAACATCCTATAGTAGAAGGAAATAGGGAAGTCTGAGGCAACGGGATCCGCGATCGGAGTTCGGAGCTGTTCATGCTCTGTCATTTCGGTCGGTCGGCGGCCCTCTTGTCCGCCATGTTGGATGTAGGTGATCTTTGACCTTTGACACCGGTGGCATTTGACATTGAAAACAAAAAAAAAAAATCCACAAGCACTAAAAAATTATTAAGAATATATAAAAATGTATTTAAAAATTATTTAAAAAAATATTTTAACAAATTATATCAAAGTTATTTAAAAATTTATTTTAAAAAACTTACATTTCCGGAGTTTCCCCCCAAACGCGCCCGCCATCCCCTCCACTCCCCTCACCCACACCACCCTCTTCCGATATATTTAATTGCTCCACCAATGTTACTCATTGTCTAATTGCCTAACCCCCACCACTTCATGCTCTATCATTCCGGTCACCAAAACGCCATATTGGATTAGGTGACCTTGAAATTTACCCTGTGACCTTGAACTTGACCTCATGACCTTGGATATGATATTGAACTTGACCCCGTGACCTTTAATGACCTTGAACCCGAATTCCCACAGAATTCCCAAAAATCCATAAATGTTTATAAAAAATTATTTAAAAATGTATTTAAAAAAATTATAAAATTAAAATTTTAAATATTTGAGCTTAGTGGGGACGAGGGACTGGAACCGACCAGCCACCATGTTATGACGTCACTCAATCACCATGTTGAACCCAGGTAACCTTGATCTTGACCCATGACCGTGACTGTGTAACCATGACCCTGGATGACCTTGAAAATTAAAGTTCGAGAAAAACTCGTAAACAATAAATAAATTCATAAGAGTCAGCAAGCATACATTACTGACTACTACCACAATATTTTATCCAGATGACGACCTTTGACCTTAAACCCAAAAATTTGTCAAAAATCTAAAATTTCCTAAAAATTAATAAAAAAAATATTATAATTTGCTTTAAATAATTTTTAAAAACTTACATTTTCCCTATAGCATCGTGTCCAGCAGACGACTGACCCCACTCCAATTAATGACATTGTATTAACACTCATCTCCTCAACTCACTCACCTTTGGTCATTTTGAGGAATGCATTCCACCCACCATATTGGTTTTTTCGTTTTCATCTCTTTACATTTTCAACACCTATGTGGCACTGGTGACTCCTGCCAATATATTAGATCTGGATGACCTTCACCTTGACCTCACATATGTAACCTTGACCTCGTACCCATGCCATGGATAACCTTGAACCCAAAAAGAAACTTCTATAATATCCAAAAAATTACAGAAAAATATTTAAAAAGCTAAATGAATAATGAAATACTTGTTTTTTCATCAACATTTCGATCAATCGCGCAATCTTTCCATCAATCAGCACCGCAATCAGCACCACAATCCACAGAACAATCCACACACCAATCCACACCAATACTTCGCAATCCGCTCCACAATCGCTCCACATGCTCCACAATCCCAATACTTGGATCAATCACAATCCTTGGATCAATCAATCCAAATCCACACAAAAAGCATTCCGATCGTCCAGTGTATCATGTATTTCTTACACTCCAGAAGAAGCACTAGCACTATACGTAGGCGGAAGTTGACCAAGCACTAACACATCTTAATACAGTTCCAAGCAAAAGCTAAAAAGGTATAATTGCCAGCATTTACCTAACATACCATGCCATTATTGCAGAAAACAGAACCCTAAATGAAGCTTTTGTAAATATGACGGAAAATTATACAATGGTACGATTAATGATCGCACTAGAAGTTATATATATATATATACATACATATATACTGCAAAGGAAACCCCACTTACGATGACATAGACCTGCTAAAGGAGATAGTATGAAAATTCTGGTCAAAGCATTAACAACAAAAAATTTTATACAAAAACTGAAACTCATAATGATTCTGATTTGCTTGTAGTGTGAATTCTTCCACTGCAACTTAAATTACCTTCTGGTTAGTCTGACATAGTTTTTTTTTTTTTTTTTACAAATCAGTTACCTTCGTCTTTTACGCACCGTAGGCCTATATAAACTATTATTTGAAAAAAAGAAACAAATGTACTATCTGCACAGGAAACAAATAATGTTGAAGAACAAATAAAATCCACAACCAAAACTGCAGTTGTAGGAATCAGTTACAGGTACAGCGCAAATTAATAATGACCATGGTGGAGGGCGAAATTCGCGTGCCATATAAGGTGTGCCGGCTCAAAAGTGCTTAGTGTGTTGAACTGGTGCCAAATAAATAAACAATATAGTTTCAGATTCTAGCAAAACATCCCGCTGTACTACCTAACGAATTTGGACTATCTACATTCCATGCTTGGAGTCGCTGCTTTGAGTGTCTTTCTTCATATTGCGTATAAACTATAGACGTGAAGTGTGACAAACCATTTCGAGCCATGGCTGTATTGTAGTAAATGGAATATGCAACTTAGATATAATTTTTGTCAGGACTGTCATAGAATCTTGGTTCATATCTCCATTAGCATTCTGTAATGTATGTATTGTGAATAATGTTAAGTGTGTAGTTTTAATTTCAATATTTTATATTGTAGAGGATGAGGAGGGCAGAAAAGGGTCGTAATTAATAGCGTCATGGGTGCCAACCCGCTACTTTTGTGAAGGGTAATTTTTTTTGACAATCTTGAGACAAAAAAAAAAGAGGTTAGATTTCTCAGCTGCGCGTGGGGAAGAGAATTTAAACGTCCAGAAGGGGGACAAACTAAGGCCTTTGCAGACACATTAAAAATTAATATGAAAACTATTTAAAATTTGTAATAAAACTGTTTAACATGTGTGTAGAGCATGATATTAATGTCAACATATAAATATGTAATTGAGGTGCATCAAATGGGACACCCGAAAACGACATATTCTCTATTGTTTGTATTGGGATTGCCTGATTGGCTAGGACGTTTTGGAGCCGTGGTCTTACGAATTCTGTTGTGTTTTTAACACGCGCCGTTTGAGAGTCACCCTGCGTGGCCGGAGGCTTCTCGGGAGGGCGCGAGACCTGCGGTATTTTGTTGAATAAGTTCCTCGCCGATTGATAGGCGCTCTGAAAGGCCTGGATCGGCTAGCGAGAGTGTCAAGTAAGCTCTTTTTTTTTTTTCGTTAAAAAAAGGATGAAATTTTACGCAGGTTCCTTTTTGAAGTAGGTTTGTTGGTGAATATGCCAAAACCCGGAAGTGGGACCAAGAAACGCCATAAAGACTGCAAGAGGTAGAGAGTCATGTATGCAAATTTTCAAGGCAAAATAATATGGAAGATTTTGTTTCACGTGGTGCTCGTTACTTCTGATCGTGTAATTACCAGCCACAGAAAAGTTCCACAATGTAAGCTCGGAAGTCTCAACGCAGAAGTTTCGAGTTTACTTGACTCTCTGGTTTCGGAAAGTTTCCAATCTGAGAGTGTAAGTGCGGAAGAATCTGTACCCGAGAGAGAATAACAAGCAGTGCACAGCAACTGAGTAGTGGGCAGAGTAGAGTATTTATACTTTCCAGCGAGGTAAACATTCCATCATAATGAAATGTTTATGAAGTTAAAACAACCTTGATACAAAGGGCCTGTATTTAATAAGTATTGGCTACGTACTTGTTTCGATTATTTTTGCAAACATTCTGTTTTAAACAGAAGCATAACTTTATATTCATCATGGACGTAAGTTTGGTTTTTTTTTTTTTTTTTTTTTCCGTGTTGCGTATCAACTAAAATGCGATAACTCCAAAGATGTGTCATGCTAATTGAAATATAATTACAACTAATTTCGGCACAAGTAATGACTAAACGAAAGAATCTGGAAACGCATTTTAGAGAAATTAAAATCTTAGGGCACAGAAGAAAAAAGAAACTCACGTTTCGTAACAATTCGCGATATCTAACAATTTTAGCATACGCTTACACACAAAATTAATTTATGTCAACGCATTCAGCTCAACCTGTTACAAAGCGGCCTTTAATTAAGCCTGCTAGCGGTGATTTTAATTTGTCCGGGAAATTCGCCAATTATATAGGAAAAATAAAAACGCATAAGCAGCTAGCATTAAATTTTAAAAACAAGTTATTACCTAAGCCTCAAGCTGGATTATGGCATTCAGGTATAACAAATTCTGTCAATGTATTTAATATTCTCAAGCTGAAAATGTGATGTGGGCAAAGCACATCGCGCATATATAGTCCATTCACGGTTACTTCCAACTTTTCTGAAGCCCTGCTAAAGTTCTACTACCATAATATTCCTCCGCCTCGTGCAAACAGAGCTTACAAAATTTCACCAGAGGGCCAACGCACCGCATTCTTCCGCACTCATTGCAATAATATTTTTCATAAGAACGGTTTCTTATTAAACATTACTAACATGCATATTTTCCTCCCTGTCTTTATTGACATTAGTTATAAATTAAATATTATAATTAATAGATAAAAATATAAGTAAAAGTTTAATTTGACCAAGAATAAGGTACTTTTACGTTAACACGACTTTTACGTTAAAAGACTTGCGATACCTGACGTATTTAGGAAACAACAAAAAACGTCACAAATGGGGTAGTTTTTCAAAAGTTTGATTCAAAAAAGTTTGAAGAAACCGCGAATAGACTATAGCACATAAGTTTAACTGTTGTGTTGATGATGTGATAACGGAGAGAGATGCGCGCGAGGACCGGCAAAATGGCAGACGTAATCGGCGACAGCCACTCCGGCGAT